>JAHZNA010003911.1:0-16052 GCA_027743935.1 Sinodicranocentrus sp. ZH6 | reverse complement strand
GGAATTTATTCCAATTGTGACAATTGATTGGTATTTATTCCAATTATTCCAGTTTAATTGGTATTTATACCAGTTTTATCGGTTTTATCGGTTTGATCGGCCTCCAAAGGTTCCTCTACCCACACTACTGAAAGCGTAATTATAAATTTTATGGTGCATGGGAATTTGCTTCTATTTTTGTTTTCAGTTTAAGCTTCCGGATCCTGATGTCTTGAAAGGCCTTCCTCCTTGGGAACTCCCTAACAAACTTCCTGTGAATAAAAATTGACATTCGTTTAAAAATTATTTTAAAATTAGAACCAAGTTTTTTCTCTCGATTTCCTGTACTTTTCAGCTATTTTTTAAACTTCAATATTTGATATTGTAGGTGATTGTATTTATCCATGGCGGAGGCTACAGTGTTGGCGGAGGTGATCTGTACGGTAACAAGTTCCTTGTGGATGAAAATGTTATACTGGTGACCATAAATTACCGTCTCGGAATTTTAGGTAAGTTAAAGAAATTGCAGCGGAAAAAAATCGCTTGCCATTTTTATTTCAATCTAACTAAACCAATTATTAATTCAACTTGAAATATCTATGTTTTATCTCTTAATTAGAGATATGAGATTAGCGGGAGTGTTAAGAACTACTTTTTAGCTTTGTTTTTTTGGCGTTGCATTGCAGGATTTTTGAATACTGGAGAAGGCACAGTTCCAGGAAACGTAGCCTTGAAAGATCAAGTGATGGCTCTACGATGGATTCAAGAAAATATTAAATATTTTGGCGGAGACCACGACAATGTTACACTTATGGGGGAAAGTGCAGGTTAAATTATGCGGATTAATTATCTATTAATCTACTTGCAATAATTGTTCTGTAATTTAATAATTATAAATGACCATATAGGAGCAGCATGTGTTCACTTGCACATGATGTCACCGATGAGCAAAGGTAGGTCAAAATTTATTCGTCTATCTATTCCTTTGATAAATGCGTCCAAAAGCTCAATGACGCCACTTACAAATAAATGTGCTGTTTAATGAGAATAATTATTCTATAAACAACAACGTAGGACTGTTTTCGAAAGCGATAATGCAGAGTGGAACTGCGATTTGCCCCTGGGCATTTAACAGAGAACCGCTGGAGAAACTTAAAAAACTTGCAAAGCAACTTGATCTGAACGGTTCGGTAGATCATCACCACATTCCTGAAATAATTACGAAGCTAAAGAGGTTAGATGCAGAGGCCTTAGTTGCACAGCGTCAAGATTACCATGTAATCAAGTTTACCATTGTACCATTCACAGACAAATAACTTATGCGTACGATCTGTAAACTAAATGCTCTAATATTTTCTAGGTTTGGAAGGATGATGTAAATGTGGTTCATTTTGCACCTTCAGTTGAATCAGGTCCTGTTAATGGCAACACTTTCTTAAATGAGCCTCCAATGCAAATTTTGTATTCAGGTAAATTGGCGACCGAAGTTCCATTCATACTCGGAGTGAACGCAAAAGAAGGTCTTTACAGATCTGTTCGTAAGTTTTTTTGTAAACCTCTTCAGTACCACGTTCGTCAAGTGGAATTACAAAGTACTTCATTTTAAATTGAACAATTGTTTTAATTATTTTAAGCAATCTTAAGAGATCCCCGAAAATTTAAAGCATTAAATGAGCATTGGTCTCATGAGCTCCCTGTACACTTGATGTACAAGAAGGAAAAGGTTAATCAGCATGAAGACTTTGCCAAATCGGTTCGCAAATTTTATTTCGGCAACCGAACGACGATTGTCTTTCCGAACAGTGTGGATACGCGGGAGACACTATCAGACTTGATTAGTGATCGCTTGTTCAACTATCCTACTCGAACGACTGCCTTAATCCATCAAAAAATTCTGCAAAGTGATGAAAACAAGATGTATCTGTATTATTTTAAGTATGGAGGGGATTTCAGTTATCTGAATGGTTTTGAAGTGAGCGACACGTATGGAGCTACTCATGCAGGTTTTTAAAAAATGTTAAATTTTCTCATATTAATGTCTTAACCTCTAATCTAACTCGAGCAGGACTAATTGTTTTTATGATAATTTCTACAGATGAACTTCAGTATTTAATGAATCAGCGAATTTTCTACTCGAAGATTTCCCCTGGATCTGAGGCTGACGGTATAATTGAAAAAATGGTGACTCTTTGGTCTAGCTTTGCACGAACTGGGTAAATACTAGTTTTGATTTTTAAAAGAATCAACAATTTCATACAATGCGTATGTATGAGTAATTTGAGAAACCGATTTCATAGGACACCATCTTATCCTCGGCAAAGACAACCATGGACGCCAGTTCCACTAAAGCATAAAAAGGACAACGGCCCACTGCAATATTTTTGCATTGACAAGGAAGATTACATGGTCACAGAGCCATTTGCAGATCGAATGACTTTCTGGGAAGATCATCCAAACATAACTTCGGTTTTCTGACAAATGGTTAAACAGTGCCACCTAACTTCAGTGCTCTTTTAGTCTACTTCAATGACTTTTTGCATAAAAAAGACAATGACTATACGTTTTACAATGATTTATCAACTTACAATGATTTTACCAAATAGATTTTAAAAGGAATTACAATTTACGTGAATTTTTTTAGTGATATTTATAAAATTTCTTTCTGATATTACTTTGTATAGATATTAATGAGTCTTTAATATGGTATCCTCCATACAATAATGCATATTGTTGCTTCGACGGATAACGAGCGATTAGCGATCCGTAGAGTTTTGAGTATGGGTTTTCGCGTTTTTGTGATTTCCTGTGAAAGCGATTGATAATTAACTACATACGACAATGTACCTTGTATTTAACAACGATAACTAATATTTTTGATCCTATGACTTTACTGATTAAAGAACTCGTATCTGAATTTAAACACGAAAACTTTTAAATATTTAAGATGTTCACGTTTGGATAATAAATGAAGTATAAGGACAACAAGAATCTGTTGTTATTATCGATCCGCTTATTTCGTCTAGATTTTAAAGTAGTCTGGTTAACATATATTATTACCTAAATTGGCTGTGAAATTCACGGTGGGAATGCGTTTCTTCTTTCCTAGAAGTCTTTTGTGATAATGGCAATGCTAGCATTCTTATTTCAGCCGAATGAAATGAAACGCACTCATGTTTTTCTCTGAGCGCTGCATTGGCTGCATTAGCATGAAAAATGAACCTATACAAAATCTATTACGCCAACTAGTAGGAAAGGAAGTATTTACTTAATCTATTATGTAGTAATTGCTTGAAACTGGACCATAAAGAATTCTCAAATTAAGCTAAAGCTTTTCGAAAGTAAGTAATGGCTAGAATTCACAGAATTAGAATAAAAATTAAATTTAGAGCTGTTGCATGTTTCTGCGTACCACCTTAATTTAATGTATGTATGAATATGAACAAACGAATACTGTTATTCAATCCAAATTACCAAACATTATTTTGATATATAGAATTCAATGCATACAAAATATATATCTTGTTATCCTATAGCGGGGACTATTGGGAGCGGAGTGAATAGCTATCCTTATAAATTGTGTTTACTATACTGGGAAGAAACCTATCACCAGATTTACTACGACGACTGAACAAACTGATCTTAAGCATCCAACAAGCATCATATCATGACCGAATATGTTAATTTACAGAGATAACGCCCAAGAAGCATACATATACAGTTTATGTATTCTAGATGATGATGCCGTACGTTAATGTTTCAATAGTCTGCGTGGACTGTCAACTGCACAGTGAACTTTGAAGGTCAAGTCCGGTGACAGCTGCGGCTAACTAGTTTAAACAACAATATTACGTGTAGACTACACGGTGTAGGTATACTTTCCAGGTTTAGACTGTTCTATTCAGTTAATTTCAATTCGGAAATTTTTCAATTTAGAATTTTTTGAAATATTTTACAACTGTTTTGCAACATGGCGAGTTCTTCATCATTGCTAGGCTATAACAGCATGGACGTACAGCTGCAGCGCAAACGACAGTGCACCCAACGAATCCTGGAAATTAAAAGATCGAAAAGTCTGAAATGGGAAGAAATAGCAAAATATGTGGGCCGTTCTCCTGTTTGGGTGACAGCATGTTGTTTAGGTGTGACCGTTGAATTTTAATGTTCCAAAACCCAAAATTATTCTTAAATAATTTTAAGCTAATGAAAATATTTGATGTATTTAAAGGCGAGGCTTCTATGGATGAACCAGCGGCTCAGAAATTGGTGGATGTTTTGGGAGTTCAGAACGAGACTGAAATAAAGCAGATCCTGCAGGAGCCTCCTATTAAAGGTCAAATTCCTGCTGACGTTTTGATTCAATGACGGGAACTACCAGAAAAAATGGAAAAATACGAGTAATAATAATACAAACAATGATAATAATACTTTACAAATAATATTGTGTACTGCATTGGAATTACAAATTTTCTTGCAATGAATCATTAAATTTGCAAAATTCAGCTAGTTACTAAAATTGATAATTATGACTTATGATCATGTTCAATAACCACCTACTGCATTTTTTGCATGAAACCGATAACGACTCTGCCATACTTTTGTTTGTGCATTCCGCCAATTACATACACGCATTTTAATGAATTTACTGTTCAATTAGACCATGAATTTGCATACCTTTACAACAATTTTAGTACAAACTCGTAGGCTTATTTCTGCATACACGAGAGACAGAAATTTTTATCTCCTAACCTAAATCCAACTACTTAAATATGTCATACTTGTTGGAACATAATTTTGGCTTCCCTGGCAGACGCAAGCCTCCCAAACTCAGAAGACATTTGAGATAAGCACGCATCTTCTTACAAGCACTTGATTCTTAAATGACAAAACGAAGAAGTCTTCTTAAAATTTATGTAGCTAATCAAGTATCTTCACAAAAAGTCAAGGATAGCGTGTGAGTTGCTCGTTTCCTACACATCATCATGAGTTCGTTGCACAACAGCATAACATTCTTTTCATAAACCGCAATCTTCTATCGGCCTGGCCACATTATTAATATGAATCCATGCAATCATATTTGGACATGTACACTGATTGTGACTAGTGAGCATGCTCAAAAATTTAAAGATATTAGCTCGGTTCTCTCTGTCGAGAGCAATTTACTGTTGCATAATGTGAGTTTTAGAAACACTCAATATGGTGTTAAGTTGATTCAAATGGATCATTAAGACATATTATGTGCATATGCCTGTTGTTCGCATGAAAAAAAAGGCATTTTGGGAAGTTGAAATATTAACATCAAAATTAATATTGAATATTGTGGTGAGAGAGTGCGTTATTATTGTGTAATGGACTTTCTGGCAATACTAATTCTGATTGGGCAGGTTTTCTTCCTTCATGCAAAGAAGATTTATAGGCATGCGTCAATTGTTATGTTATGAGGCGGTAATAGGATGGGAAAATTGTAGCATTTTCCTTTTCAACTCAAATAATTCACCCCATTTTGAGAATAAATATTCGCAATAGTATCTTAAATAATTCTTAACAATGAGAACCTCTGGCTTCTTGTCCTCAAAATAAAATTCAGTAATACGTGACGCATAATCCAAGAATGAAACAGTTCAAATAGGTATTCTTGCTACGAGTACGAACAGTCGCATTGTTTTCATGAGTATGAAGCATGGCATGTATGCACATAAATGAGAATAATGTTTTAGCTCAAGTGTTAAACCTGCGATTCCCATTCAGAATGTACATTATTAAAAAAGACCTTCAGGTAATTGTTTTCAGTTCCCAGGGGTTATCGAATACTTTTACATGATAAACATTTTCAACATTGTGAAACTGGTATATGCGTTCGCATATACAAACAACGCTTAAAGAATCGATAGAGTTAAGTACAAGAACGACTGGTCTGCCATGCAAAAAGCGTCAAAGGCTGTACAAGACAGAAACCGAGAAACCCTTCTCACAAATGTTGCTGACAATCCACAATAACGTTCATTCTCTGCACTGTTGTCTACACTTAAAGTAAATTTGCAACACATAAGACATTTAGCATATAAGGCTCGCGATTAGTGATTGATGGTCGACTATATATTTTGCTGCAGTCACAATTCGCAGCACAAGGTTTACTTTAAAATAATATCTATAAAACTTACATAATAAACATACCTGTAGTGTGCAATTGCTTTCCTTTTTAGCGTATAAGAATTTGGTCGAGGTTATTTTATGCAGTTACTAATGCAGCACATATATTCCTGGTATTTACATATTACTCGTTGTTGCTACTCATATAAGTCATCAGTGATTTATTATAGTATCTTCTTTCTGGCTTAAGTTATTATTGTTACAAGCGAATGCGCATTCTGATTTCGAAGATGGAACCATACACATCATAATTAGACTGCGCGGTAGTAGTCTGTAATTCGCCCATAGCTTAAGTAGACAAGTGAATAAGTTTGGAATTAAAACCTCATGGATCATCATAATGAGGCTTGGGGACTTCCGTTCAGTGTTTACACGAATATTTCACATTTTAAATGTGTCCATGAGTCTTCTCAACAATGGAGACAGAGGGGCTCCAACAGATCCCACGGTTCTGTTGCCAGATGGATTTGCAAATAAGCCCAGTATTAGACAAGGCCGTGCAAAATTTAGAAGTGACAATGAAACAGAATTATTTGGAAGAGTATTGTTTCCTCCGGTTGTACAAACCGATTTGGGGACAATTGAAGGATATCACATGAGAGTTGTCAGTGGTAGATATGTTTACGCATTTGAAGGAATTCCGTACGCTGAAAAACCTATCGGCAACCTTCGTTTTAGAGTGAGTTCATTACAAATATCAAATCCAAACTTCTTGTTTATTCCAGCTTTTATTCATGACCACCATCACGACGTAATTGCATTTTGTGACAATTATAGGATCCGGTACCAATAAAAAAGTGGAATGGAACCAAACAAGCAAAGTCTTGGGGTCCACGATGTACGCAAACAAGACGTGGACCAAGTTCCAGAGTTATTGGTCAAGAAGACTGTCTTTATCTTAACATATACACGCCTGAGGTAACTTTTTTTCAAATTTTTACAAAAGCCAATATTTGTGTATGTAAAAAGCATGAATGTAAAACTGGATTTGACAAAAACAAAACAGATTCCTTTTCCTGGTGTATCAAAGCCTAAACTACCAACTATGATCTTCATTCACGGTAATTAGCCCGCCATTTTTTGTGACGCAAATGATGAGAAAATATATTTCCTGGTTTTTTATGTTGTTTTACGAATTGTCTTCCTCAAAGGTGGTGCATTCTATGTTGGAGTAGGGGCTGATTATGGGCCATCATATCTCATGCAGCAAGATGTTGTTCTCGTTACAATTAACTACAGATTAGGCGTTTTTGGTATGCATTGCTATTCGTGTACTATATAGTTCAACATTTATCAGCATTATGAAAAAATATGAAAATGAAAAAACAGGGTTCTTTTCGGATGGTACTGCCGTTTGTCCTGGAAATTGGGGGCTCAAAGACCAAGCTGAAGCAATTGATTTTATATCAAAGCACATTCATAATTTTGGTGGAGATCCTAAAAAAATTATTTTATTTGGTCAAAGGTACTACACAATTTGTTACCATTACTGACGATGTCACTCCAAGGCTTGTATTTTAAATCGAAGCTTTATTAATCCTTTATATAAAATTTCATAGTGCTGGAGCGAGTGCCACCCATATGCACATCATGTCCAATCGTACAAAATCAAAGATCTCTGCCGCAATATCACTAAGTGGATCGGCATTCCATACATGGGCGTTGCGTCCCGCCTCAGAAATGGTGCCCCTAGCTGTCAGAATCGCGACGTTAAACCGTTGTAGACCGGAACTAGGGTCTCAACATATGATGGATTGTTTGCGATTACAAACCACTGCAAACATTACAGCAGCCTCGTCGCTCGCCACAGTAAATTAACAATATTTCTTCATATTGTAGATATACATAGTAGAATAGGTATAATCTACACATCGAGTTCAAAAGCTAATACTGTTCTACTAACCACGATTGCAACAGGTGATGGAGCGGAGAATATTTCTTCCCGTAATCGAGCCAGACATTCCCAACGCATTCATTGTTAAATCCCCTCGAAACTTGTATAAATTAAATCAAGTGGCCAGTATACCGTATATATTTTCAACGACTTCACGTGAACTTGAATTGGGCCTGGGTGAGTTTAGTATAAAATTACAAAAGTTTTCCATGAATTACAAAATACACGTATGTACTTCCATGAATTCTAAAAGAATCAGTTAATATCTTATCTCATTTCTCATGCAGCTTTCAAGTTCACCGGGTTTGAAAGTGTTCCAATTGGTGCCATTCCTCTTGCCATATGGCCTTTGGCTCCTCAACTTCTCGATTATCAAGGAAAGGTGGCAAATGAATTTCTTACCACTATGAAAATCATACGACATTATGGAGGAGAAAATTACCTTTCTAAAAATCCAGAATCATTAGGTGAAATCGCTACCGACAGGTAAAACTTTTTTTTTCGTTGAGGAGCGATCGGGTTGAATTTTGAAAGCAAGCATTTCGCAAAATTTAAAATTATCAAATGTGAAAACCTACATTTTAAACATGTAGGCATTTTTTTCATGGAATCCGCAAAGCAATAGAAGCTCATTCGAAAATTGCTCCCACTTACGCTGAGTATTTCGCGTACAGACACTACCTTGGCTTTGCTAATGATTTGCAATTGAATCCATATGAATTCGGTGCTGTCCACGGTGAAGACGTTCCTTTGCTTTTTAATCGCACTGAAAGAAAGCCAGTTGGTCGTAATCATCAAGATTTTGCCATTGTTCAGTTACTGCAAAACTTGTATACCAATTTCGCCACGTTTGGGTACTAGTTTTATGAAACATCAGAAAAGGATTTATTTGTAAAATCTACTTGGCAATGCATTAAATTTGGTTACGCAATGTTTTAGGGAACCTGTGTACACCTCTGAGGACTACAAAGATCTAAAAATATGGGAAAAAGTGAATCCGAATGACAAAACGATTAAATTCCTTCAAATAGATAAGGATGTTAAAATGATCACCCTATCGACTTTTGAAAATGCAACGAACTTTTGGAATTCACTAAATATTAGTGATTTGTGAAAATGACTGAATTAGTAAATAAAAGATGCACACATTTTACTACGAAAACAAGCACATGCATTTTAGTATCTGCCTTACGTAATGTAACTTTATTTTTACATAAGCATACAACTTGAAGCGCTACATCTGTTTTAAGCAGTTCAATTATTTATAATATTTATTTATATAAGAGTAAATATCTCATTGACATAAATATACTGTCGACATAACTCTTTGTTCAAAAATTTTACTAGAATTGAGGCTAGTGAAGTGAGTGAGGTGAGTGACGTAATAATGTGCTGTCACTTGTCTTTGCCAATTCGATTTGACCTCCTGGTGTATTTGCAAATGTCTTTTAAGGATAGTTCTCCATTTATAATAAATAGATGAGCAAGTATTTCCCCACAAAAGCACACCATGCATATTGCCTCTAGAATTATGTACCAATATAGTAACAGTAGAAATGGTGAATTTGAAAAGGAAATCTTTTCATAACTGCTGCTGCAATTTTCTTCAACACAGTAATTACTAAATAATGTTATTGTTCGAAAGATGAGTCCTATCGTGACTCGGTACCAAAATCTAGCCATTCCAGCTTCAAACCAATGATTTAACAGTCGCATTGTTCTTCTCGAGAGGACACCACGTGTTACCCAATTAAACTGTAAAATGTCGAAGACTTCAGGAACAATGTGACAGTTGACTTCTCCAGGATACTGATTTTCTCTGCTTCCAAGCTTTTGAAGCTTTAAAAAATTTCGCATTTCATCATAAATCACGATTGTACCTTTAAGTTCAGCTAAAGTTTGAAACATTTTTGAAGTTACGTTAATGTTAAACTGGTCGATTGAGGGTTCGATTATAATACTCTGTTTTGGATCAAATTTGTATCCAGAAATTTTATTCAGCTTTGGACCGGCTAAACTGACCAGAATTGGTACATATTCTGTCGAAGCAAGAACATAGCGATAACCGTCAAATAAAAGGGAAGAAATTTCACTAAAAAATTTCGGACTACGAGGAGCAATAAAACTACTTGTCATTTCTTCATGGTAAGCAATCACCACAAATAGCATGGGAATTGTTATTCCAGAAGTAAATCTGCCCCATTTCATTTGTCTCTTTTGATTTAAGAATATGATAAACAGGTCAAATCCGAAGTTGATTTTTCGATACAGCACTGACACTGCACAAGCGCTTAGCACCATTCCTACCCATACACCTCCATTTAAAGGATGGAAAAAGAAACCCCATCCCCATCGTTGATTTTCATAAACTTGATCTTTTAACGACACACAATAGAAAAAAAGTGCAGTCCGCTCATCAAGTCTTATTATTTGACTACCAGATGAAGACAAATCTTCTGGAGATATATTTTGGCCAAGTATTAAAGGAGTGAACTTATCGGGGTCTTCAAAATAGTCATCTATTTCTTCAAATGAAACATTTAATCTACGTTTAATTACTTGAAGTGGGATCTTTCCGTCGTCACATGTGCTGGATATTGACCTTGCAAAGAAGTACTCATATTCGCAGTATACATTATCGTGCGCCAATTCCAATTTGGCGACAGCTTTAATCATGCCACTTCTCCCGTAACCTCTATCATTCAAATTACTGGACAGTTCAATTACTTTTTTAACCTCAAGGATAGGAGGATCCTCCCACTTTAAGTGCACTGGACATGTGTAACATAAAACGCTCCAAGAATTTACAGTAATTTCGCCATTTTCCTCATGGCTATCCAGAGTATCCAAAATTACTAATAATATTGGAGGTTGAAAAATCTCAAATATTTGCTCATCGAGGGAGTCAAATTGTGTGATATTTGTCAAAAAATCTTCTTGCAGTGTTACATTGTAGATGAGCGCAATAAATAATGCACTTTCTAAGTAAGTATTTCCTGTATTTAGAATTGCTTCCTTGAATATATGAACATTCGTAAATAGCAATAAATTGATGGAACAGATAAACTTGCTAAGATATAAATTAAGGTTTGCGTTTTCTGTTGTTCGAATCCGATGATTCTCTTCTGGATTGTAATTTTCATAACTTATATTCCAATTGTTGTAATAATTATTTAAAATCACTGGAACATGTAGTTTCCCCAACTCAGCGTTTGCGAGGGTATTCATCAATGGTCTATATTCTCGTCGGACGTTGTTAAGAACCTCACTTCCAGTCGCAGCAGGATATTGGCTGCTCACTTGTACACTACAACCGTAACTATAACTAGAATTTACGCTAAGCAAGTTCACTATCATGTCCCAAAGTGACATTGCAATTATATCCCGTCCCGATCCGGTTATGAGCAGGAAAACTCTGGGGAAACGAGAGAGTAAATCTTTCTGCTTGAAAAAAAGCTATTATATAGTTACTAATATAATTGAGCTAGAGCATCGTTACAAAATTATGACTTTGATTGAGCAGTATGCTGCAAATTCGAATTCTATAATCATGATGTTCATGTACGATCTAAATTAGAAATAAAATGTAGTGTGGCACAGATCGAGTACCCACCCACGCTGTGAAATATTTCCTTCCTCGTTAGTTAACCCCTTGAAAAAGTCGATGTATAGTTAATTTTAGTTAACAGTGATCAGTGAACTGCCACCTGCCACACTCCTCGTCTTAAAGAGAATGTAACATGCCACGATTGAAGTTCGGTCGGAAAGTTATGTAAAGGCTAAAAGAAAATGTGTAAAAGTTTACAAGTCATTTTAATACCCCAACCACACCCAAATTCCTTTACTTTCAAACTACAGTGCCAAACATTGCGTTGCGTGTTCAACCTAAGTTTATCACAATCGAAGGCATTGAATGAGATAAAAAACCTATATAAAACCTCGAACTATTTTTTCTATTCAATTCTTCAACTCTTTGAGTTGAGCTTTTAATTTAAAACATTAACAATTACTATGTATACACACACACCCACCACGGCCTTTACTGTGCATTCTCAAGTTGTTGGACATTTATGTACATTTCAAGTTGAAAGTAGCGTAGGTCGCTGGAGACTAGGATTTACATTTAAGTATACTTATCATGCAAGTATACTTGGTTCTAATTATGGATTCTATTTTTTGATTTTTTATCCATTTTATTACACATAATTAGCAATATTGCTATTTAGTAGATAATTTAGCTTGCGTACACAATCCATCCCAGCTTCATTCAGCACGCAATGCCTTATACAATACCCGCATCATTATTGTAAATGTCCGATGTCCTTGTCTGAAAGGCACCAGAGCGGTTGAAGGTTAAATGACCAGTGCCCGTACCAATGAAGTGGCCAGAACCGTTGGTTCTCTAGGCTTTAAGTAAAACTTGGGTGAAGCGAGAACGGGGCGCGAACGAATTGTTTCACTCTGCAAACGGTTGACTTTGTGTGTGTTTATGTTTTTTGGGGTGGAGAGATATGTCAGATTTTGTCATGCGTCAAGTGTCAGTGTCGATCAATCGTGTAGGATATGCAGCGTTTGCATAGACTAGATAATTTATCACTACTTATTGTTAATTTCTTTAATTTTGTAAATATTGGAGGAGTGTCTTATCACTTCCAAAGAAAGAACATGTAACTCCATCGATAATATTATTTATATATATGTCAACTGTTTTACTGACTCGTATAAATCATCCTAAATTGTAAGTCAACAATTTGAGGAAATAAATTATTTGTCTAAAAAATGAACTTTGAGCAAACAAGTTAGCTGGGATGAGTCAAAATTAGTTTCAGTTGACAGTGTTAAATTAGCGTTGCCAATTATTTCGATTGTTTTTATCGTTCATTATTTATTATCAGCATTTATATTAGCAGTGGTGCTTGTGCTTAACATCTGAATGTGAAATGGAGCATTTAGTAAAAGAAGAATCTAAGAAGCGTATCAGCAAGCACATGCGTCAAGCTAGAGTTCAAAGGCAAATTCAGGTCAGTCAAGTTTATTAGTGTGTTGTAGTTGGTAGTATAGTATTATAGTAATTTATTAGGTAGAATCCGTCTTTTGTTTTTATTTTCTTCCAATTATGAATTATGGGTTTTATGAGTGATTTGCAATTTGCAATTATAGGTTCGACAGCAAGCGATGGCTTGGACAGACACAACCAGGAAAAAGTTTGATGAAGCTAAAGAACGTAACCTTAAAATTCTCGCCGATATTGTGACTGAAGGAGCTCAAAATACTGCAATTCAACATATCCAACATTTGACAAATTTGCACGATTCAGCAATGGCTAAAATTGGGATGGCCCACCGAGCTGCAGCTGGGTATAAGGATATGGAGAAAGTCAAATCATTGAAACGGTTAAGAGATGAAGAAATTGCTAAGCAAAGAGGCACATCTGCTATGATTAAATTGGCTAAAGACCAGGAGTCAAATTCTGCTTCCAAGATGGCAATCGTTAAACGAAAGGAATTTGTGCGTATGGCTGAAGACAAGAAGTCAAAAGAATTGATTAGCAGAATGCCATTGACAGCGAAAAATTCAAATGTTGAAACAAGGTAATTTTATGACTATAAGCAGTAAATTGTTGATGTTTTTATAACAAATTTACGTCAATACCTTAAGCTTAGCTCTTTTTAACTTTTGAGCTTAACTGTGGCGTTCAATCAAATATCTTTTAATTAACAGAGATAACAATGCAGTTGGACCACCTGATTTTCAGCCAAGTTTAGCGAAAACTCTAAAAGTTGCATCTACAAAAAGCGAGTCTCAGATTAAACCACACGGCAAGTTAAGAAAGCTCGGAGTTAGCAGAAAATCTTCAGTGCTGGGTAGTCGAAATGCATCCTCATCGTCAGATATGATAATGCGGAATAAAGCGAGCAAAGTTCAGGAGGGTGTACTCACCAAAATGGTTCGAATAAGAACAGTGCATGGGGAAAGAATCAAGTCCGACTCCGTAGATTTAGTTGGTATTGAACAACTCATTGGTGCAGTTGCTCGTAGGGATCATTATATGCAACCAAAAAAAACTGTTTTGCCTGAAGTTGTAGAACCGGAGAAGCTTACGGTGCGGTACTTTGATGTGGCTGTTCCAAATGGGGAAGTTAAATACGTTGCTCCAGAAGGTCTTGCGGTTAAAGAAACTAGTAGCAGTCCAGATGCTTGGGAAAAAGGCAGAAAATCGTCACAAAAGTTAACAGAAGGAAATGAGATAAGGGCTCAAAAGGAAGAAGAAATTATACACAAGGCAGCCGAGCGAGGCAAGATGGCCCTAAAAAAAGCAAGATTAGAAAAGCAATTAACAGAAGTACGGAATGAGCTACTTGAAGAAATCGATCATGTCCTGCTAGGAAGTGGATCGCAAACCGCAATTCTCGGTCTAGAGGATTCTTATTCCCTTGAAGATTTGATAGATATAAAGGCCCCTCCCGACAGATCACTGTCATCTTCTGATGAATTTTCTGCCGTGGAAAGTGACGAAGAATTTCAATTTCCTGAACTTCCAAAAACATTAACTACACTTAAGAGTTATATTGTTTCTAAAGGCAAAACTGAAAGTGAAGGAGTTCTTTTAATACCAAAAAGGAATGATTCTCCAGAAATGTCTTCTCTGGACGAGACATCGTCCTTAGATTCAGTCCAGAGTTATAGCTCTCCAAGTTTACAAGCTGATTTAAGTGTGCAAGAGCGAAAATTCAATCTAAAACCATTAATACCATCCAATCTTATCAGTCGCGGCAGCCAAATGATAGAGAGTAATAGCTTAAATAAATTTGACAACGAGAGGGGTAAAAAGGATTCCTTTGAAGAATCGTCAACCCTAGAACAGCGTGCACATTCCATTACGAATAACAAAAGCACTAAGGCTGATATAATACAACAAGATAAATCTTCTTCTGAACGTAGTCAATCATTATCAGACGAAGATAAAGGTAAACTGGATTTCTTTGAAATAACGTCAACTCTAGAAGAACTAGCACATTCCATTACGAATCACAAAAGAAATAAGGTTGATGTTACACAGAAACATAGATCTTTTGTTGATCACAGTCAGCCATCATCAATCAAACATAGTAAGGGCAAAATGGATTCTTTTGAAACATTATCAACTCTTGAAAAACTAGCTCAATCCATGACAAACAACAGAAAGAAAAAGGAGTCTGACATGCAAAAGTCTAGATCTTCTATTGAGCATATTCCGTCTTCAACAGAAAATAGTTTAAATACCAAAACAGGCTCAGGGTCAACAATAGCAGAAATCAATATAAAAGCATCGGAAGAAACGGAAATCAATAACGATCCTACCAAATCACTTGCAGACTTGGTATTAAAAGCAGACGCGCAGCAGAGATTATTAAATAAATCGCCTCCTATAGCTGTTGATCATAAAAAAAGGCCAAACTCTTCAAATGGTACTGTTTCAGATATAAATATCACTGAAAACTCGTCGGCTAATTCATCATCTCATTCATCTCCCGGAGATAGATCAAAAGAAACAAATTCTCGTTCATCAGATCGTAGTGATTCAGATAGTTCCATATTGATAAAGCTAACTGTTAAAGAAAGTACAGAAGCATCTCCTCAGACATCAGAAAAATCTTCAATTTCAACAGACTATTACAGTCCTCCAGATGGACCATTTACATCTACACCGGATGGTAAATTACATCCGAAAAGAACTTTAAGCAATTCCAGTGACGCTGATCCACTGGAGAGAGTAAAACGTCGCACATTATACCACTACGTGGACAAATTTTTAGCTCGCAGGCCAGAAAGCATTGAGAAACTACCTGTATCGTCATCCTCATCTTCTATTATACAGGCCGACTCTGATATACTGTCATCCGATTCATTTCAGGGTGTACAGAATGACTCTTCATCTTCTACCTCAAATAGCCAATCGCCTTCTATGAGTAGCTTAGATTCCAAGTCTAGATCTAGCTCCACTCCATCGAGCTTGGACATCACTTTAAGAAAAGCGCTTCCCACCGTTAGT
>JAHZNA010003910.1:0-34367 GCA_027743935.1 Sinodicranocentrus sp. ZH6 | reverse complement strand
ACTTTTTCAAAAGGTTAGCTCTAATTAATTTTGAAGTGTGATTTAGTTTTTTGTAATGCATTGTGTATGACAGATTTCTTAACTCTCCGAGTCGACAATTTTACATGCAGTTCAAACTAGACATTGTGCATGATAGATTTCGGTACAGCATAGCTAGGAATAGTAGACTTCGGTTTCCTTTCTTTCCCAAGCTTTTAATACTAAAAATAAAATATGTATTGCATGAAGAATTGATATATCTAAATTACTTTAAATTTTTACCAACCTTTTTTCATCCATTTAATTTTAAATGGGGTCTACTTGTGTACCTATATGTATAACATGCCAAACATCTATCTATCATATGCATAGCATGTTATATTATGTACATACCCAATACCCACTCGTACTTCTGTATGTTGTATGTATTTGTCACAATGAGAGAGTGCAGTACGTGTGTTGTGTGATCAAGATGACTGTTTCATTTCTTGCTGGATAGTTTTGATGACATGCAGTATTTGCCGGTTCAAAACAAGAAAAATAGACTAATCGTGATTTTTACATTGTAATTGACCCATAAAAAACTTTACGAAGTTTCCTGTTACCTGTTTACTTCTTACACAACGATTTTTATTGCTTAAAAAGGTATATCATATCTTCAACTATATATAGCAAGTAGCAAGCAAACTATATAGAGATTTTAATTTTATTTTAATGTTTGTTCAAAATTTTATTATTGACTGACCATCTGTCATCTGGTGATAGGTTATCATTGTCAGCTGTAAAGGTTGTATATACACAGACAGTGACAGTTCAAAAATTATTCTGACAAATGACATGGTAGGGAGGGGCTTAATTTAGGAGTTAAAGGCTAAGAAAAAACTTGAATTTTCCAAGAGTCAAGAGTACTTATTAAGGAATAAAGAGCGAAATTTATAAGGCAATAAATGCCAGAGCCATCAGTAATTAATCAGTCCATATAAAAATGGTTTTTGGATATTTATAATGTTTAGCCTTCCTTCAGTATTGGTTTCTTCTTTCATCTTTTGACTTTTATTTTATTTAATATTTAACATGTCATTAATCCATTTTTAACCATCTTCTTGAAACGAAACCCTCAAGACTAAAACTAATAATTTATTAACATCTGCCTGTGATAGTGTGATGTTGCCGTGTTCGTTGGTTCGTTCTCGAACATACGACATAGCCGATGTTGAATAATGTAGAATCAGCACAAGAGCAAGCGATCTGTAGTAATAGATGCCACGATTTAGTGCCTTTATGAGGATGTATACAATCCCGCTGCCTTACTCCAACCGTGGCTTTCAATCTACAACGAATCTACAACTATAGCTTTCAATATTTAAACGTTTAAATTTTTCGTGTATTCCTAATTAATTGTTTCAAATTTTTATTTTCAAAGGTCACAAGAAAATGGCAGATTTTGTGGAAAGTCTTGTAGAGATGGGATTTACCCGAGAGAAAGCGTAAGTATACTGAAGTACTCAACAAAGTTATTTTCCTTTATGTCCTTATTGGATCTCATCTCACGCTGCTGGGTTGTCCTGCTTAAATCTGCTGCAGTTTGATTTATTTTAATTAATTAATTTGTTAATTTATAATGTGTATATCAACTATGCTGAGTAACTATCAACTTAATAAATATTTGGCAGGGAAAAAGCAGTCCAAGTTACGGGGAATAAAGGTGTAGAACCGGCAATGGAATGGTAAGTGTGTAACTAATATGTGGTCCAAGTCCTAAGTTATGATATGATATAGTAATGGTAATAATAAGTACGTTTGCACATGAATTAAAATTCTGTCAATTGTCAGGATATTACAAAATAATGAAGTTGATCAGCCTGCATCAAGCAATGCAGCTTTAGCATCTGCTAGCAACTCGGAAGTCGCAGAAGGCAATTCTAAAAACTCGGAGGATACTTCTGAGGATGGTGTTAACGTACGTTCCTACAAATGCGATGAGTAAGTATCTTGTATTCGTAAAATTATAAATGTTGAAGGAGATTTTAAAACTAAGATTGTAGTTTTTGTGGATCTCAGGTGTGGTAAAATATTGAAAGATGTGGAAGCCATGGAATACCATGCAGCGAAAAGTAATCATTCGAAGTTCTCAGAGTCTTCAGAGGAGAAAAAGGCGTTGACAGAGGAAGAAAAAGCCGAACAGCTTAGGCTCATAGAAGAAAAAATTAAGGTAAAACGTAAGGAGCGTGAAAACAGGGAGAAACAAGATGAACTTGAACGCGAAAAGTCAAGAGTTGCGATTGGAAAAGAATTAGCAGAAGCCAAAAGAAGACTTCAGGATCAAGAAATGAAGGAAATTGCCGAAACTCGACGAAGAGAAAAAATTGACGATAAAAAAGCTCGAGATAGGGTTAAAGCTCAAATTGAAGCTGATAAATTGGCCCGTAAGGCGAAGTTTGCGCAACAAAATCAAGGAGCTGCGACAGACGCAGAACCACCAAAACCCGCCCTGGTCCTGACTCCAACGAAGTCAGTGGAGGCAGCAACCCCTACACCTAAGAAAGATTACACGGAAACCAAGCTTCAGGTATGATGTGAAAAAATACTGTTATAGGTACAGCTTGTGATTTTGAAAGATTGAGTGAAAGCAAGTTTAATAATTGCTGGAAAAAGGTTCGTCTACCGAATGGGAAGACCCTACTTCAAACCTTTGGAGTCAATGAGCCTTTGGCTGCGGTTCGGCTGTATGTAGAATTGCATCGCGATGACAGTGTTCAGGGATCATTTAATTTGATGACGTCCTTCCCCCGAAAGGTGTATCAAGAGGATGAATATGACATGCCGCTGGAAGCCTTGGGTAAGTACAGGAGATGGTTATTGACTATTGATTTACGATCTGTTTATGTTATAAACCATAGCTTGATGTTTAGGATATTTGTTTATTTGCATGGGTTTTTGTACAGGACTGGTACCTTCTGCTGTGTTAATGGTTACAAGACCTACATGAATCTCGATGACGCTTTGTTCCGTGAATTCAAGATCCCTCAATTACTTACATGTTGTCATGTTTTGCATCAACGGGAACGGGTGAATTCTAAAAGTTATTTACGCTGTGAATGGGGATGATGCATATTACGTAAATTGAAAATGAAAAATTGAAAAGTTATGCATGTGAATAATATACTAGGTCCGAAAGTAAATTTGTAAAGTGAATTTTTGTAAATGTCGAAGTTCGGTTAATCTATCACGTACTTGTATAAGATGATGAAGTTACTCATTTAATAATGTAGCTGTAATGTATACTTAAGTATGCCTTAAATTTTGTCTACGTCATTCCATCTTTTGTCATTAATAAATAGGAAAATGAGCTAAAAACAAATACACCATTTCAGGTACAATTTTATAGATTTGAGCATGTATCGAAAATAGGTATGTGCATAAAATTAATTTGCTCCGTGAATTCAAATTGAGTTACTCTTTAAATGTCAAAAGGATGCCAGAAGCTGCCTTTTATACTTTATTGAAATCAGAATTTTATTGCCGACTGCCAATCAGGTATACCATTTTAATTACTGAACCTAGTATGGATCTCTAAGCTACAGAGTATATCAGCAATGCGTATGACAATGTCCATACATTAAAGCCAGTTTCAGCTGGTATCTCAACGAATTCAGCCGCTTTAACCAACATGGAATATTAATCATACATTCGTACATTGTTCAGAACTATATTTTTATGTGAAGACTGTATCATCAATGGATGCAGTTTATTTTATTCTACGCAATCACATTTAATTTAAAAAGAAAGTCACTATTACCAGCAGAATTAGAATAGTACATAAGTTGTCTCACGTTGATTTCAACAGGAGGATTATACGTAAACGATAATAAAATTGTGTTGAGACTACCATTATGTCATCCTAGTTATCCAGTAATTGCAAAAAAATCTAAACTACACATTAACATACTGCAGAGCATTCTACAATTAAGCAGAGACAGTGATAAACTTTATTTCACAGCAAAATAAAAACTTTTTTTTTTAATTATAGGGTTCCTCTACGATTTATATAATCATAATTTTATAACGCTTCAAATTGTAGATATACGTTAATGCGTTCGCTCGTGGATTTGATATTAATTGTTTTACTTCGAAGCGCGCACTATTAATTAAGATTAAGATCAATCCTGATCAAAAGATGTTATACCTTTTACCCTTGCATGGCACGTCTTGCCTGAACATGTTTCGTTTAGGATAACATTAATTTACTTTCGTTCTTCATGTTACACACAACGTGAACTAATTTATACATTATAATTATTTTCGCTTAATTACTGTAGCTCAAAGAATAGACTGTCAGGGACAATATCACCACCAAAAATATTTGATCGTCTTCCCCTTTCCTATTTACACTTTACAAACATACATACGCTTAACACATATAAGTTTAATCGTTTCTTGTAAATCTTTATAAGCTGGAAACAATAATGATTCATTGACAAAGTTTGTATACGCACATATTTTATAATGACTTTTCCTGACTTTCTAATTTATAAAAGGTATCTAATAAGATTTTAAATTTCAAAGGGCCTGGATTTGAAATTAATTTGGAATTCACCTCCTTATACAGTTATACGTCAACTTATATTGTTACATTAGTTTTATTATTCATGATTAATGACAAACATATTACAACACACGCATATATACGTTGTAATTTTTATCTTTTTTACTCGTGCCATGATTTGCAATTTTTGCATGTATACTTCGAAGATGCGCTGGGCGAAAAAAGGCTTATTATACTCCACATCATCATCTAGTTTTTTTACTAACATTTAAACAAGTAAATTAATAGAACATACTCATTCATGGACATGTTAATATGCAGAAAAGCTTGATACAGAAAAAGCTTTGCTTACATCGGTCGCAGTATGGTTGATAGTTAGTTAATAATGTGGTTTAGCAAAATTAAATAAAAAGTTCGTATTGATTAATCTAACTGTAAGTAGTTTTAAACAATAAATAAATGAGGTGTGGTAGTGTTGTGCTGTACAAAGAACCTTTATTCGTTCTTAATCATATCATTATTTCCTCATAAAGAAACAGTAATTGTAAGCTGCAAAATAACGTATTGTTCATTTTATTGCATACTGGTTTATTAAGGAGAGGAAAAAGCACTATGTCTGAAAAAAGTTACCCACTCACACTGTAGCTCACTGAAATACTATAAATTTTAATATAACTAATGGATTTATTATAAAAAAGGTTTCCAAGAATTCATGAGAAAATAGTGACAACTTAAATTCTTACACTGTAATATATTTAAACAAAGACATTACATGATGGTGCATTTTGACTTTGAATGACTAAGCACCTACTCATGACTTTCTCGGATTGTTCTCTGCGTAAACTATCAATTCACTTTAATTGTACATCTACCATCAATTCAGGTATTACAAACTTAGGTACATCAAAAACTATATGTATAATAAATGCGATTTCATGTTTTGTAATTATAGATATGCCACAAGATTTGAGAGCTTGCAAAAAAAGTTTCATTGATTTCAACATCGTTAAAACTTACAATCAAATGACTAGAAAATTTCCATATTATGAGTTTTTAAATTTAAATACGTATATCAGCGAAATTATAAGTATTTGCGAACCAAGCATGATTAATTTTTGCTTTTGTGTAATATAATGGCTGCATTGTTTTATCTTCTTTCTTACTTGTATAAATAATCCTTATATCGTATTACGTCATAATATTATATACAATTTAATAATGCAAACGAACACAATTTATGTATGGCCACCAAATGAAAATATCATTTTCAAACATGCATTATACGTCACAAGCTTCGAACGTAAACTTTTGACTCATTTAGAATAAATGATAAAATATAAATATAACCTGAAGTCAGTTTTAATCTTGTTTAGGATTATTAGAAAACCGATCTATGAGCACAGAACAGCGCAAAAGTTCCACACACCGACCTTTAATGTATTTGTGTTAGCTGCTTTCTCTTACACGAAAAGTGCGCCTGTACGCTTCACGAAGATAGGTTGATAGACAAGGACTTGTTCCGTTGAAGTTTGCAAATGACTCCAGTAGGAGCAGCTTTAGTTACGTACAAGCTTCTTACTATCAACATTAATAATTCAGAAAGTGGAAGCTTCAATGATTTAAGGAATTTTTTCCGTCGGGCAACGCAAACAGACAACGGGTGGAATGCGCGTTAAAGTTATCAATGCATCAGTAAAAAGTAAAACGACACTAGCGCGTACTTTATATGTACTTGTACGAAATGTGTTCGGGATTTTATGTATTAAAGACAACGCAAAGTGAAAGTAGTGAAAGTAAAGAATATAATGATGTTCATCTTACTCAACTAAATGCCTACCTATACGTATATTTATGAATTTAACCAACTTCACACTGGACACAGCATGTGACGCGATACGATACATTGATACAATTATGCTTGAATTACTTACCGCAGCATACTAATTGTAAATTATGTTTACCTTACCTTTACCTTGACGTATCCCGTACATTGGTCAAAGGATACGATCCTTAATCGCTGACACGTGCCAATAAGTCTATCTACCTAATGTGAACTATTTAGCTTTTTTCAACTAGGTTTACAACAGTAGAATCGAGTTCTGCCTGTGATTGGTTATGTAATATTGAGATATAATCCTACAGATATTATATACAGATTACAGACATAGGAAACTGATTTCTCATCTTCCTTTTCAGAATTGAGGCTGATAAGGAAGTCCTATGAGCTAATTTGAGTCGTAGTATAGAAACCTTTTTTAATCATATTGCAATCTATCTGTTACTGAATGACTGAATAGGTAATTTTAGCCCTTATTAAAATGTAGAATAAACTACACATAAACCATGCTTTCATTCATGTCAGTATTAAACAAAAGCCACAAAGACAATTTTCAGAGTACTATTTTAAGTAAGACTTACTTAAGTCATTTTTGTTGTCATTCAGTGGTTAGAGGTTATCTTCGTCATTCCACTATAATGCGCTAGTTCTGCAAATATGTCCATTTACTTTTCTGATAGACCAAATGTATGTATACAGAATTTCAAAATTATAAATCTTCATGATTATTTGCGTCTTTTCTTTTCAAATATTAACTGAGTCACACGCTATCTCAGATCTAGCAAAATAGATTCAATAACAACACAGACATACAATAACTATTATATAGTTTTTATCATTATCAAATCATGTACCATGCATGCACGCTATATATTAATGAGGTTTGATATTCTTTGACTTGAACTATCAGCAGCAAACTACTTATCATGCAAAGTAAGATAAAGACTGAGGTCATTGAGGCTAGCTTTTACATAATAGTTTATACATTTATGTATGTTATCGGTACTGGTTTTTCTTCTCGTTTGTTGTTCACTATTCTAAACCGATAATTCTAGATGACGATGAGGTTATGGTGGTGGTTGAATGCTGCTGATTGTTGATTTGGTTTAGTGACATGAGTCTATACGGCTTTCAAGTACTTTCTCCTTTCTCGCATCATGCTTTCATCCTTCTTGCTAAATACTTACACACACAAGCACACCAAAGCTTACGATACGAGTCATTTTAGATCTGTAGACGTAGCATGTAATATTTCTTCGTAGCCGTACATCTGAGTGATTGTAATATAATATAGAACTAGTGGTAATAGCTTAGTAAAATGTAGTTAGGTAATTGCCAAGAGTAGAAAAAGTTTCCTGGTGATGTTCCTACGTGGGGCATAGGACTGAAATTAAACATTAAAAAATAACATTTGAATCATATTTATAGCATTAGCTTAACCAAAGTCATCATAATCGTTTTGGGATAATCATTTGCATTGTGAATTGGGATCATGTAAGATGTCGAAATGTAGTATTTTTTAAAAGTAAGTTTCACCTTTGAGAATGTAGTCGGTCAACAGAGTCGGCACGGCGGGACTGTCTTGTTCAATAGCTTTCAGTACTATATAAAATAGAAAAATATCAAAGTATTATTGAAAACGGGAAATGAAGAAAAGCTGCTACATAAAAATGGGCCAAAGTTCAATCCAATTGCACTACATATATATTTTAGGCATTTCACAGAGCTTTCTTGTTAAGCAAAATCTTTTAATTTAATCTTTTAAGTTTAATCGTAATGCATAAATCACGTCCCATTTAGTTTTGCAATGAAAATGTGAAATTGTCTCATGCTTTTAAAAGGAATGGTTGTAATGACATTGAAAAAAGAATGGATCCAAGAACTGAAACAGCCTTTACATTTAATCAAACTATTCCTGTCTACTGTTATTAAGATGCATTTGACTTTCTTAATTTTTTCATGAGTAACACACGGAAAAATGCGGTATTATGTATGTACTGTACGTAGCATTTTCATGTTTTTATATTAAAGCAAGTAACAAGCATAAAAAAATATTTCATAAATGAAAGGCTTTAAGACGGTGGAGCGTTTTGATCATGTACATTTGATTCACATTGATTGACACGTATTTAGAAATTGACTTACTCTTGATGAGAACCTGCAGTGTGGCATTTTCTGGCGGCCCATTTGCTGCGTGGTATGGAATGACTGTTGTCAAATACTGAAAACAAAGCAATTCAGATTTAGTATGCATTTATACCTAGGTACTTTGAGCATAGCATTTTTAAGGTAAATGTGTATGAATGTATGCAGCTAATCGAAAAAGTATACAGATTCCCATAGACGATGTTTGACTTATAGTATACGAACATTGTTCGAAAATAAATCCCTCTCCTTCTCACATGTTTTTTAATCATATGCATGCTCAATTTTCTTTCTCTCATTCAACCCACAATTTTCCTCTTACGTGGATAAGGGTCCTCAAGTTCACTCATCCGAATGAACACTCATAAATTATGTACAAAAAAACATGCTCCTGTAGCATGTAGGTGTATGGAACTTTTGTCCCTTCATATCTCTTGCAGCGATTGGACTGGAGACGTGGTGACTCTGTACACTTTATGGATCTCAATGTAATCTTCTTTGCCAAAAATATAGTATATACATAGCAATATATGGAATACCTAGCCTGAACAACTTCCAAAAATAAAAAAAATCAAGCTTCTTACTTAGATAACATCGCTCTAGTTTTTTTTGTCCGTTTTCCTTCAAATCTCGCAAAACTGGATTGAGCTCGAGATGGAGACAAAAAGCAGTCAAGCCTAGCTAGTGATGTTATATATACGGAGAAAAAAATAGTTGGAGTTTGCTGGAATGCTGGAATCCTAAGTATTTTCGATCTTGAATGAAAAGTATGCATGCATGTATACGTTATTTTTTGCTTCGAATGTATGCTTTTCACTGCTTTTGTGCATAAAAGATTTCTTTCTTTCTTTACAGAATAAATATAAATATACTTGTATACAAGTAACATAGGTATTATTGTAGTCGCCCAAATGAAAAGAATTTGTAGCTCGGTTTGCCTCAAATAAGAAAGACCTAGATCTCCTTTCTTGTCCAGACGGGTTATATATACATATATCCTCCTAAAAAGGAAAGCTATGTTGGGCTCCCTTCGACCTACTTTACTTTCACTCATGAACCTACATTAAGTATAAGGTACATCTAGCTTCTTTTGAATGTTTTTCTTTCATCGTAGAATGTATTTCGCTCCCGGCTTTTTTTAGCTGCACAAGCATAATATTATATTGCAAGAATTGCATCTCATGTATGAACGGGGTCTTTTTTGTCTCCTTTTGTGCTCGGTTTTCGTTAAATAGATCTCACAGCATCACTTTTCCTTTCCACGGTCCAGTAAATTTCCAAACGATGAGTTTCTCTTTCTCTTTTTAACTCGGAAAGGAATGACAGTCTATTCATTGAAAAGTTACGTTAGTGCCGTCTGTATCCATCTACTATGAGTACATGCATTGGCACTTCAACACAGATATACGCTTGATTAGACGTAAAAAATCTTTTACCAAATATCATCTTGAAGTTTCGGGCGATGAATTTTATACATTGTATATATGCATACCTGATGAAATTCAATGAATAGCTAGAACAGTGTTGATGGTGTTGATTATCTTAATGAAATCTATTGATTATTCGTTTCACAAGATAAAAGTTTACAATGAGCTACCGTTAACTGAATCATCTGTATATTTCAAGTATGCTTTCTTAAGTAGCTTAGGACAGCCAGGTTTGTATAATATAGGTATTTTATACTTACTTTTGACTGTTGGACCCCAATCGGAGTTACTTTATCTCCAATGAGGACCTCAGACAGGTCCTTAATTTGTGCCTCAAGCTCCAGCAAAACTTCATTCAACTCTGAAAGTGACAGCTCGTTCAATTCTGCGTTAAAAATAGGATATTATGTTGAGACGTCTGTTTTTTTACAGATAATTTTTTCAATAGCATATTTACAAAGAAACTACAAAAACATATATTATATATTCATAGCTAAAAAATGTTATAGAAGTAGTGAAACAATGCGGAACAGGAGTGACACGAGGTGTGGCGTAGAAATAGCAGTGAACAAAACAAGACATAAATGTCATAAATTGTTGCCGTTGAAATGGTAAGAAGTTCTCTTTCACAGACTTTATCACAAAAAAGAATACCCTGTCCTTTGCACATACCGTAACTTAACGCGCAAGACTTTAAGCGTCATCCATAATAATAAATAATATCCCATTTACAAAAAGGATACAAAGAAGGAAAATTGAGAAACTAGATGTACTTTCGCGAAATGACATCCAAATTTAGGTTAAAATACGTTCAAGGTAAAACGTGGCTTTTTGATTTTATGCAGTGAACATAATAGCTTTAATGTGGTACTATCAACACCACAGCAGCGAGACGATAGAAAGCAGAACAGAAACATGAGGGAACGCCTGTCAGTGTCACTACAAAATTTATGTCTCTGCGAAATATCCTGTGTATAAGGTAAATGAAAGAATGAATAGAACAGGACAGAAACCGAGAAAACCTCTTTTCCCCTATTTCCCACTTTTTACATATGTCTATCTAGAATTAAGCCCAAAAACAAAAATTTACGCTACGCTTTTACACATGTATCAACTTAAACTAAAGGGTATGTGAAGATGAAAAAGAAATAGGGAAATTGGGCAATTACTTTCTTGATAGAATGGAGCCGAACAGTGCTTTCCTTTCTCACATCGCTCTTGACAGTTGCACGCTCCTGATTCATCGCAGCAGCATTCAGACGCTGGGGAGTCCTGTAAAAGGGAAAGAGATAAAAAGGTGTAAGATTTAGATATTTCAAGTTTCATATACACACAAAGCTCCTCAAACGTTTATTTTTCGTATCATTCATCTCCTAATTATACTATATAGATATATTTTCATCCAGGTCTATTATTTCTGACTTTCAATCTAAAATGAACTAACAGATAGACCAAATCCACTCACCATCAACACATAGCTAACAGCAACTTTAATTAAATTCTTGTCACAAGTGCTTTCTCTTTAATGAAATTCTAGGAATCGTCATGTTCCATTCCTTTTTACATATTCAATTAGTATTTCTCAGAATTTTTAAACAATGAACGAAACTTCAAGCCTGGAACTCATGCCAAGATAGAAAGAGAAGAATTTCGGAGATACATATTTCAGACATGCAGTGAAACGTGTCAAGCATGAATTAATTAAACGTTAATGAGATTCGTCAAACCTAATAAATAACTGGTGGTGGATGATGTATCTACTGTAATCATGCACACTCGAAAATCATGGGAAATCACATGAAAAAACAAAATTGAAGCCCTGTTTGACTTACTTGCATTATAAAATCGATTTCTTTAATCACTTCATCTGCTGTCGGCGGCTCGGGCTCCGGTTCATGGCTTCTACCAAGAATCAGTGAATGCATATCCAAGTCACTAGCCACAGCTTCATCTTCATCACTCAGACTCGTATACTCTTCCTCTTCCGATTTAACCTGAAATAAAATAAATCATGTACCACTGCTGTCATTCATCATTGGGATTGTTAACTTTACGTATTAAACCACACTAATTCAATAAACCAAACTCATTCAAGCTGAACTGGACAATTCCACTTAAAGCATATTTGCTGCCCTATCTCACATGTGCGGTAGTGAAAGCTCGATCTTTCACCCCATGTATATAACATACCCGTTCATGCAGAATTAAACTTTCATCACGCATCACGTGTATGTATAATTTTAATCATAAGCAATTGATCATTACACAACCAGGACCTACACTGAGCTATAACCAGATTGTAGAGCACAGCTGAAGTAATACAATACAACGTCCCAAAATTGTGCCCTCACGTAACGTGTGGTATCCTCATAAATGCAAGCTTATCTTTACTTTACTACTAGTATGTAACATCGGGACCGAAACATCATTGTCATGTCTGGATGGCAAAATCTCATGTTTAGCAAAAGAAGCTACAGAGATATTTCATATAAGTGTTAGGTATAAGGAGTATTTGTCATTGATATCTGCTACTAAACTAATGACGATTGACATGGCCATGAACACAGCCAATAGAGCGTAAATACCCGTGTGCAAAAGAACTGTTGTAACGTTTTAGGCATGTGCAACATATAAATAGAGTTGCAGAAGAGTTAGTATTTCTTCATATAAAACTGACTGGGTATGTATCTGCTTGACATTCGCATGTGATTTTCCTATAGGATTAATCTTCTCTTGTGTAGGTTAACGACAGCATCGTCATGCAAATGCCGATGTCCAAGGTCACTCTTGGAGGTAACGACTTTTAATATGTTCTATGTAGAACTGCACCGTGAAAAGACTATTTAACAAAGATATCTCAAATTTTATGTCAATACCGAATCCTATCACACCTAATCTATTTCTCATTTACACGTGGGAATTCTTTCATGTGACATTTATTTGCCCCAAAAAGTGCACTTCTTTTAATTTTAAAACTGCGTTCATTCATAACGGACGGATATGTATTCGGGCTTCGGTAAGTATTAAATGACTAGTAATGTGATGTGCTCACTTGCGTACAACTTACCAATACATATGAATGCAAATTAATGGTTAGTAAGACTAAAGCTACCAACTTAAATACTTTATAATTTGCATAACTAATGACCACGGAATTTCGGAACTTGCGATTTGATATTCGTGTGCAGCATTATTGTACACATATATGGTAATGGTATTATTATGCAAAATTATATTAGTGCACACACATCAGTCTTCGGTCTTCCGGCGATACAGGCACAACAATAACAATGCTGAATTTAATCTGCGGATAGAAGGGATATCCCAGAGTGCGCCATAAAGGTATATAACCACAACCTGCTAACGGATATGGGATGTGCTCATAGAATTCGTAGAGACGAGTCGATATAAAGTCAATTATGCTATGTACCCGTTTAATACTTACATTAGTTTTTTTCGAAGTAGCTAATCTGATTTAAAAGTCATTCAGCACAATTTCTTTCTTGTGAAGGCATTACACTCCTGATATACCTAATACTTTTTGGATAACAGAACTAAGAAAGCAAGAAACCTTCGCTTTAAATTAACCTTTCAGTCTGTCTTCGTCAGTATGGCATGTAAGAAACGCGAAACAAAAACTAATCAACCTGGAAAATGGAAAGAATGCAGGGTAGGAAGAATCAGATTATTGACAACACCTAGCTTTGTTCATAAGTTCCTATAACACTAAAACAAGACTATTGCGTGCAGAACTTGCTTTAAATAGGACATAATTTGTGGCATAAGCTCGAAATTGAGATTAGGTCATCTTTTTCATAATTCCCTTCGCAAGTTAAACTTTTTCATGAATACGTACATAGAAACCATTCAAACTTCAAACTCAGATAGTGATGCACTAGGGAAATATAAATATAATCTATCGATGAAAATCAAGTATGCAATATTACTGTATGCGATAACATTTCCAAGCTCACAGAAATTTATCAAGACAGTTTTTTTAGTTACACAAATGTATACCTCTTCTTGCATACCAAATCAAAATGATAGCAGTAAAAATACCGTGTGTGCAAGGCAATGTGCATACCTGTTCGTTTAAGTTGAGAGCTGGTATCTGCAACTTCCGGGCGTAAGTTTTTGACCAGTCAATAGGTAGGATGTTCCCGTAATTCCCGGTAATTGTCCACCACATTCTGCAAAAAAAAGAAGGTGACAGCTCATTAATCAAATGAAAAATGTACTTCCTTGCTATATTCCAGTATCATGTGACGCTTGTGTATTTCCGAGTAAGATTGCTTTTCTTTGATTTATGAGAAGAATTCATCTAAGTACAATAATTTTATCCGATATGAATAAAGTTCTAGTCCACAGAACCACTTACAGGTTTATCCCTAATATTTCAGACTCATGCCACCCAAGACTAATTTATTGATGTGCAGTTACGTCTCCGCCCATTATTCGTTCAGTTTATCATGTGCTTGATCAAATGTTCTGTGTATTAGATGCGGAAAATGTGCCTAAAAGGTATACCTCCTAAAATAGAAACGTATTCGTCATACGAAGTTATGTATGTATCCCATATATATAGACCATTCGCATAATTTTATTACAAGCGTTTAGTATGTGTACGCCTACGTCTTAATCTATGTGCAAGGGATCGATTCAATAGGTCTTAAGAGAGAGAAACTTTTCTCGAATTTTTGTTCTTCATTCATGAATGATCCTTGATGGTCAGTCAGTACACTTATTAGGTGAGATCACGAAAAGGTACTTGATCAATACTTCTACTTTTAGCCTTAAGATGTGCATTGGTAAGTATTACACGGGAACATCGAAAACAAGTCTCTTTCGCAGATGTTAACTTGGAATCTGTAGAAAACACATCAACTAAATTTGATCGCTTGAAGTGCTTTATTCAGCAAACAATAAAACTTGTTCAGATTTTATTTGCAGTGACTTGAATGAATGAAATCCTGTCTAAAATGTGAAATAGGAATGGGAAAGGTGTAGGCATCGATAAACGCTTTTAGTACTCTAAATAGAGTGCTCATATATATCCTTTACAGTATACTTTCAAAACCAAAGAAAGCAGTTAATGCATTGAGTAGGGATGGGTAAAAATGGTGTAGTAGGAAGAACCATTAACAAAAGTTCAACGTAAAAACTCTTTTCCATCGAGTTAATTCCCTGACGTCCAGAAAACTGATCATAGATTGGCAGCGTACATAAAAAAGTTTTGTAAAAACCCCCTTCCAGATTTATTTGGATTTGAAACAAGTAGAACAGGCAAGTGCTGCAGGATGAACTCATTTCTACTAAGCTTCACCTACCGTCACTAATTGTAAAGAATGACTGTAGTCCTAAAAGTTAGCAGTGCCCTTAATATTCTTTCTTTAATCTGAACGTTTATACACATTTTACAGCTACTGATCATTTTAAAAACTCGGCGGAAGTTCACTCTTAAGGATTCCAATTACTTATAAATGAGATTCACTCACATTGCAACAACCAAGAAAATTGAACATTGAGAAGAGAAGTCTAAAAGGCAAAGGCAGTCTAAACATGCTATACTTTGTACAATAAATTATTCAGCTATACAGGTTGTTTTGACCTAATGATCAAAGCAACAGAATTTTTTATTTGAAAGCAAATGAATAAAAAATGGAGACGCTTAATAGCATGCAGTAGTTTCTAACTTTCATTTTACTCTGTGAGTCATAACAAAGAAAGTACAAATGTATAAAAATGGAATTGTTAAAGATAAAATGATTTATAACTATTTGACTACATCGCTGACGCCGTGATACTGATGTTAATGGGGCTTTTAAAGAATGCTACTACTGGCTCATCAATCAAGGACATCTGAAACTAACCAACATAATTGCTGATTTAATTTGAATCTCATAAATAACTTTAGTTCAGCTATATCCAAAAACTGTTTTAAAAGAAAATAAATATAGGACAATGTGTAATACCGATGTCGTAGCTCATCGTCAGAGACAAACCTAAGTCGTTTGCTTTCCGAGTGATGTACTCTGTCCACGTGCATACTTTGTTAACATGTACGTGACTTTTTTTTATATTGAAGGGATACATTTGCAAAGGAGTTAATATAATAAGGAAACCGAGTCATGACTCATGACATCTTTATCTTACATTCTTAGTCAGACTTCATTGAAAATATATTGCAAGGCAACTTTTCGAAATTACATGCTTTGATTTAAATGTCGCAGGGTGTGCTTTTATTGAAAAATTTTCCTGAAAAATTTTCCCCGAGAATTTTCATCAACTCACGCTCAAATGAACCCATTGTTGAACAAAGAAAGAAAGCAAAATATTCTCTTTCTTATTCGAATCATCTAACATGGTATGGTACACCTAAAAATATTATTTGCAGCTGGTGCGGAAGCTGAAACCTTTTTGCTGTGTAGTTACTTGTATTCTTAAAAAACTGGATAACAAACTTCTCAAAAGCTTTGCTGATACCAGCTTCCCTTGCCTTATTACGATGAATATATGGTCTTAATGTTGCATATGGATGTACATAGAATACAAATAATGTTGTGTATATATACATACTTAAATATACATATTTTCATCATTTTTCCAATGTACATACTGAGAGGAAATCCCTCGGGAAAACAGAAAATGTGTATTCCTTCTGCTCATACGTGAATGCTACATCATTCACTAATGTCGCTATAAATCGAAATTTCATGCCACACTCTTCTAGAAAACATACATCGCATCCCATTTTCACCATGCAAAAGTAGGCAACCTACAACTTTCCGATGTTAGTGAAAATCTTGAGAAATTACATTTTTCTTTTCCAGCATCCAACACACTCATTTTCCCCAAACTTTAGAAAACATGGTGCAGTGTGAAGAATCGGGATACCGAGCTATACAATTCTTATTTGTTTTGGCATGGATGTTACGGCATTGCCAACTACGAAATCACCACAAGTAAAGTACTCTAAAGAAAGCAATAAGTAATGGAAAAATCTCATTTCTATGCTTATGTACTCGTACGTCTTTGAACTTTTGCGTATGATGCAGAATCAAATTCTACACTTGTGTATTATCATATTTGAGCTGCGGTCAGCTATAATCATACTATACATGTTCCATTCCTATATTGTTTCAAGCCGCACAAACCAAATCCAGTCAAAAAAGTTGCCAAATGGGATTTTTTTGCGAAAAAAGTATTTTTTGGCCGTATATTTTCACTTGTATCCACTGCACCATACATAATCAAACTAGAAGCTTTCCTTCCTTTCTTCGTCACTCCGTGTAAAATCATAGACCCACTCCAAATTTTAAGTCTCTTGGGGGTACCACAGGCGACCATTTGCTCCTTACCACTCTATCCCAACTTGGATCTGACAAGAAACACAACTGAAACTATTGAAAGGACTATTACAACGTTACAACACGCTGCAATACTTCACAGATGCAAATCCGAATGAGTTTTTCGGTCAACCAAAGAAGGTCCCCAACTTGAATGTTCCTCCCACCATGTCATATTTTAAACGTATATGACAAACATACAAAGAGTTCATATATCTTCACAGTTACAATTTTACTAAGGGTCGTCTACAAGTTCATTCCTCTCGTGTGGAATTGAATCCACTGGAAAAGACAGTTACAATGTGTCACATAACGTACCCTGGTTTTTATTATTTCGAAAGCATACACCAAGAAATAAGCCATGCATGTATTTGGCCGTCAACCAGAATATTACCTCTTGCATCCCAAGTAGTCTCCTATGTACGTACTGGATATGTTCTCCATATTTTTTAAAGTAAGATTCTTCTCTCATTATACATTTTGTCGCAATACACTTTATATTGGTCCCTGCTGCACCGTTGTCTAAATTCTTTGTGATCAAAGAGGAATAGCATTGTCACTGGATGGAGTTGTGCTGTTTTCTAGGCGAACATACTTAACATATTTTCGTATGCTATACACCGCGCGATGCGGTTTATTGGGGATGGAGAAAGCGAGGTGAAAACTGGCTGCTTACATGCATACGAAGGAACCGACAAGAAAAATAATGTGTAATGTAAGATAAAACTTACTTTTAATATTCCGCATGCATACTCGTAAATATAAAATTGTCTTTTGTGAGAAGTATTTTCTCCTATGAAGGAAGTCAAAGCACAGATATCCTCCCAGCACTGGGTTCCTGTGTATACACAGCTAATAAATACAATGTCTCTCTACACTCGTCCCTTACAGTTTTGCTTGCTTGCTTGCACTTTCAGAAATGGTAAGAGTTGGAGAAATGTAATGGATAAAGTTTTTGCGAAAAAAATAAGAGAAAGTAGTTTAATGTGTATTACGCCGTTGTGCTTTGCTTGTAATATACATCCAAGAAGTGGAACGAAAAGTTCCTGGTATTTGCTACTCATTATTACCGCACAGTACGCTGGAGAAAGAAACCCAGCAAGAATTTTCACAAATCCCATTTCTTTAAGCTGTCGCAGACAAGGTTATACTCTGCGCGTTTGCAATAAATAACCAAACTGAAGGAACAAAACGGAAAGTGAGAATTCATTGGAAGATAAACAAAGTATTCTTTCGCATACACATTACTACGACTTCATTTTTTTGTTGCTCTGCAAAACCACTCGACGCAATATATTTTAATTATAATTGCATTACAATACTTTTACCAGCCATGTTGAGAGCTGAAGGTAATTACGGGAACCTATATAGACGATATAAAATACTGATATAAGATCTATAGCATTGTGAAAATTCCTTTAACTTCTAGTACTTGGTACCTACAAATGAATTCCACGAAAAGAGAACACTGAGAGACATCGAGAAAACAAGCAAAATAATAGCAATTGAAGTTTGTTACAAACTGAATGCACACATTGCGTTAGTTTTTGCTGGTGGTGTTAAAAGTTACATGTAACGGAACTAATTGCTGTCATTGTAAATATATTATGTCTCGTAACATCCTTGTATGCATATGTACGTAGTAGGACACAAACATATTGATTTTTAATGGATGAGCGAATAAATAGGCTTGCAATGATTGTTTATTTCAATTGCGTGGAATTCTGTACGAACAGGAACAAACATAAGCAGCTGGCTACTTCTCACATTCCGTTCGCCATCAACTTTCACGAGGAATGGTTTCGAAAATAATACTTCATTAATTTTCTTCTTGATTTCTTTCCTTGTTATTACTTTTCGCTTGCCTTTCAAAACATAAAACAATCTTTCAGTTGAAAAGTGAGGTAAGAGTAAGGTATGACTATCTCTCAGGCTAGTCTCCTTTTTCGTAGAAAGCTAGCAAAAATGAGCACGATCATCAATTTGCTGAAAAAAGCTGCCTTGTTTCGAACATACATTTAAAGCAATTGGTATGAGTTTCACGTACATTCTTTGACATATTAATCCCAAAAATGACTCTACGTCGTAGGACAACTGTAATGAACAATATACCTTTCCAAGGAAATAAAAGCACGGAAAATTTCCAGATGCAATAATGATACTCATGATGATGTCGAAAGTACTGAAGCGACGCAGTTCTGCTCTTCACATTTTCCAAGAAAACTTCTTCGAACTTTGTGTCGTACTCGTAGCATATTCGCTAAACTTCTAATTGAAGATTTTTTAGGTTCATATTACACAAGCTTTTTGTACATCAGTAAAGTGAGCCACTTGAGCTTAACGATCCAGGGAGGTAAAAACTTACGATGACCATGGTAAGTGTGCCAAAATCGAGCTGGGAAAGATTAACTACTATTCATTCTTGGCAAGGGAAATCAGTCAGCAGTACACACAATACCAAGGGTCGTCCCTTAAAATTGAGAAAAATGCCCAGACATAGAAAACGAAATGGGGTGCTTCTGCTTACGCTATTACGTCCAAAGAACATGGTATATGGCCAGAACGTAGTTGATGTGCCTAAACAGAAAATTCTCGAACAAGATCAAACTAGATCACTTTATACTACTCGATTATTGACTATAATGATCAAAGCAATTTCCAAAGCTTGAAGAAAATGGCAAATGTCTTATTCCTTCCAGAAAATACCATAGAACGCCGTACCACTTCTCTTAATAGATGTTTTCCTATCATCCCAAGAATTTTTATACTTCTTATCTGACATTCGAGCTTTATTATGGCAGTGAAAAAGAGAAAAAGGAAGGGTACAGGACAGCGGGTAAGTAAAAGGCAAGAAAATGTATCGTTCATGGATAAAATACAATTTAGAGGGGAACTAGGTATTTTACGGCACTCATCGCACAGCACCTCCGATTTCCATTTTATATTGTACCACCTACCTACAATTTTCATCATCAAAATGCTTTAACAGCGCCGCTAGCTCATTTTACCCCTTATTATATCCTTTCGTTCCACTCATGCATGCTTTTAAGGATCTTGTTTACAATGAGAATCCTTCAACCTGAGATGACTTCAATCTGTGAAAAGTAAAAGTACCGTGATCCTTGTGTTTACAAAAGAATACTCGAATTTCAGAGATAACTCCTTGACTTGACTAGGGATACCTGCAGTGATCATTTATTTCCCTTTTGTCACCCGCCATCTATCTACCTTAGTGGAAAGGGTATATAGGGAAATAAAAGGAGTCTTTTAAATCAGCTTGAGCTGTTTTATAAGACATGGGAATTTCACCTTGACTTCGTTGGATGATATTTTCTCTGAAAAATATATCTTTCACATGGGTCGCCTTTCCCCTGGGTAATTCATCGATCTTTCCATTTCCTTCGAACTGTCTCTTTCACAACATATCCTCTGCATCCTCCTCCCATGGAAGAAGGTAGTAGATAAAAGAAGAGATCAAGGGAACGTCGACAAAGCAAATGGGCGGGGAAAGAGCTACATATAAAGAAGGAAGTAAGGCAGTGTAGCAAATGTAATGAGAAGTGGAAGTGGAAGCCTTTCGGAAATTTGCAATATATTACGCGATTTATATATGGGATAGGAGAGGAATTATTCGTATATATGCAAAACATGTGCATACACTTACGTACATTTTATTCAACTGACAATGAGAATTTTGCCTCTGACTTATTATACAAAATGAGTAGTGTAAGTTGAGCCTTGGTGTAGCAAAAAAGAGATGATCAAAATGTGTCATGGATAGAAAGTTTGTTTAGAACTAATCCAGAGGAGAAAGTTTTTTGCAACTTGGAAATATATGAGTCTATAGATTTTACTTAGTCAGTTTATCCAGAACAAGAGAAATATCTTTTCATTGGTGAAAGAACGAGACATTCCACTTTCCGTAGAATATTTATGTAAGTCTATAAAAGGTATAAACGTACATTTTTCAAACCTTATAAGGAAGTTTTTGCTTATATCATCTCCACATTTACTGGATTATCTCAAAGCGTAAGATAAACATAACCAAAAGTTTGTTTAACACATAAACTTTCAGGTTGCATGAAAGTCAAAAGAGTGTAGACAAACAAGTATTTGACCAAATAAGGAAAGACGGGTTTCCCATTCGTTTTTAAGAAATTCGTTCTAAAGGTCTTTCCAAGACTAAAATGGTTATTTGTCTGCATGGAAAAGGATAGGTTTCCCTGTATTAATTTAAACAAACATGTTGCGCTCATCATTTCTCTTCGTTATGCTGAAAGGTGGAGGCAAGCTGGGAGATCTATCTCAACATGGTGTGCCAGTGCCATGGTAGAGGAAACGCTGGAAATGAAGTAGAGCGACCCAAGTGTAAAAATTAAACGATCTGGAAAATATCTAAATTAGGTAGATTTTCCTCCTTCCACACCATACTAGCTTCAAATGGAATGGAGGAGCTCATCGCTATTACCATTTTGAGAGGAATCTTCTCTCTTCAACTAAAAGTAAGCCTTTTTCGTGAGTATCGTGTATAAATCCTTCAGAGTTAAGGCATGTGTGACGGTGGACAGTCATTATTATCATGAAACCTGCTCCAGTCGAGTCCAACCAGGAGTACAAGATAGTTTCGTGCGAGATATTAACCACAATTTCTTTTCACATCTTCTGCTTGTCGTGGGATGGCGTAAAAGGAAAGGGAACTGTCACTGTGACGCCATGCTTTAATTGGAACATGTCACATGAGACTAATATTCTTGAATTCTGGATTGTCGACCAAACAACCCCCACGTTTGTTTTTCATCCAATGTAATGTACCTCCAAGCTAGAAAGAAAAGAACCAGATGTGAAAGGAAGCAGGAAGACCACTAATGTAGCTGTCAAGTTTGGTCAGGTAGACTTGTACGAAATTTTGGTGTACAACCCAGCTAAATCAATTCTCGTAATCGAGTAAACCCCTAGGCACAAAGGTGGATGCAAATTAAATTCAAGTCAAGCACCTCTGTATAAAATAAAGTAAAGATGTACGAGTATGTCATGCGCTGGAAGCCTCGAAATACCATAGAATAAAATTGTAGCGGAAGCCTACAGAATGCCCCAGTGCATGCAAAATTCTTGTAGTCTTATGCTACACCTTTATTCTATGTCGAAATACAAAATGTAATTTTAGTGTACATATTTAGGAAAGCTCAATTACTTGCCATGCACGCAGATGAAATTTATGGCAAAGTGAAAGAATGAAGATATCCGTTAGTGGATTGGTAATGGCATTGACTTGGTCCAACATAAAGATTAGATAGATAGAGCTCAAAGTCATGTATTAAAGGTATAAAAGTACATGGGAGCTGTATCATGCAACGAAATTCATGCCGACAAGGTATTACGTGAGCAATGTATTAGTGGAGGCAAGGAAAATGCTGATATTTGATGGTGCTTCAAGGAAATACTACTGAAAACATTTGATTTCATGAGAGAAAGCACTTGTAGAAATTACTTAAATGAAATCAAGCCACTTGCCTGCTACTTGATAGGTGAATTGAACTTGCATTTGGATGATAGATAAGATAACTCTTAAGTGATTCTTTTATGTCTACAAACAAAGCTAGTGGATATTATATGACATTTGAATAAAAAAAACAAGTTTATTATAACCGGGAAATCAAACATCGTAAGGAAATGCTAATACAAAAAGGAAAAATTATAATTATAAAAGTAACAACGGTACAGCTTCCATTTCTGAGTAAAACTTGGTATTTCTATCCAACTATTTATTATTGGTGTGATATTCTATTATCATTACTGAGCCCACACACCCTCATCCTTTCTTCCGACCCTGCAGCCTGCGTTGGCAATTTAGTGGGTGGACAAAAAATGCGCAATACTCAGCAAGTGCGGAATTCCTGTAGTGAAAGTACTTCTACTCCAATGATTGGATTTTTCAATATATAGTCAGACATGCATATAGTTATATAAGCACGAACACACGTACATAGATAGCGAATCCATCGCTTCACCAAACTGGATCAAACAAAAGGCAGCGAAATAAGATAATAGGGTGAAGCTAAAGAAGGATGAGTCACTAGGCCATCCCTGCCAAGTTTAGACATAGTAACAAACCGCGTCACTCCCAGTGGTCGTAGCAGCATGAGATAATATGGGAACCTGACCCCAGTTTGTAAAAAATTCAAACAGATTGAGTATCGTTAGAAAATTGAATTTCTCTTGCAGCCCTACCCTCTATATATTTACCTGCCAGTCGAACATCTTTATGTTTACCCACATTGGGTTTCCTTCATTGTGGTCATAATGTACCTCTATAGAGAATGAAAAGAATGCTTAGTCTACCACACAAGATATTTCCCCTTCAGGTTGTTAGACCTTTCACATAAAGAACGCCGCCGAAAATGGTATCACTAGTGTGCCATAGACCACAAGGATTATTCGTACTGTAAAAACCCATTACTTTTTAACGTGAACAGTTCATCCAAGAAATTAGTTTTATGTATTGAAAGTGAACTATGCTTCTAAACAAAACTAGTGGTTCTACAACGAAGTTAAATCTGGACATGGGATACGTGGCTGGAGTATCTCATCCACAACCTTTCAAGCCAGATACATCACTTCTATTGCAGCTGTAATATCAAGAAAGTACATCGGCCTTGAGACAGTTTCTTTCTGTGCATTTATAGCGATATAGATTAAATGCTTATATGGAGTATAGACGAATTGCAAATGTATACACAACGTGACATTTCCCACAACACAGAATAGAAAACCTCTAACAGACTCTATTTGTTTTCTGAGATTAAGCACTGTAATCTAGCAATATTAGCCGCTACGTCTACAATACAATGACCGAATGTTTGCATAAATATATTGTAATTCGATTGGTCTGGAAGTACGTCGAATTCAGTATTCTGTGATATTGTCTAATTCGAGACCGTACGTAATCATAAATATGCCTGAGCTTCAGAGACATATATTACAGCAATGTCTAGCATGAAACTGACACATTGATTTATGAGCAGCTCTGCGAGTAACAGAAACGCAGCCTTTTTTTATCCAGCGCGGATATCCTGAGTGAAAAGATAAAGTGAAAATATATTCTTATGTGGACAACTATCTGAGGGAAAAAAACTTGTTTTTGACGTCAAAGCATAGTTTTTAGAATACCTATGTGGGATACACTTATACTGTGGCGTAATGGAGTTGAAGTAGATAAGTACCGAGGTTTGTACAACATTCTGGCTTGTTGGGGGCGTATTAGTAGCCTTGATAAGCACTTGGTAAATGCAACTAAGCTGTTATTAGATGTGCATAGTGTGCTAAAGATGTAAGAAAAACATTTGGTTCGCAATGAATGAACTTTCTTTCATTTCCCCAATCCATTAGCATAAAATGCCACTGTCCACCTTGCGTACAGTTTGCATTTTAGCAACTGGCTCCAGGAGGATTTCTGCTTCGTCATCAATATAGCGCTGCTTATTTGCGTCGCTTGTCCTCCCGTTGGTTATATAAGTTACATTAAGACTCAAGGCCAATATCTTTCGTCGAGGAGAGGAATGATAATCTAAAATGCTTTTAAGATTAGATGATCACTACACGATTCCTCCTGACCCCCTTTTGGTATTAACACACGATGCATATATCTGAAACGTACAGTCAACCTAACAACCAGTGAACCGTCTTATGGTAAACGAGCCGGAAAGAGGACGATGGGGAAAAGTGAAATATCACCTTATACATGTTTGGTTTGGATCGGATGTCCAACATGAAACGCAATTTATAGGGGACGATTCAATGCGATATGAAAAATGTACGAACCAGGTACTCACATTCCCCCATATTCGACATTCGACATTGGACATTACTTTAGCATGTACATAAGACGTAGAAAGATTGTTAACGTTCAAGAATATTTTAAACTACAGGTTATACATTTCGCATAATGTAAAAAAATATTGTTTTATTAAACTACTTTGTAAGTATGAGAATCATGTCAAAGACAAACTGAAAGTCGCGTTTCTATTTTAGAATCAATCAGTATAAACTCGTGCATGACAAGATTTCCATATCGCATAGAATAACATGAAAGATGCTTTACTTGCAGCGTACATTATTAATATTCCAATTTCTGCATCTTTCAACGTATGTGCATAATTTAGACATGCTATAAAATGTTGAAAACTACTTTATTTCAGAGACCAGATTCTAAATGAAATATGAAATGAAATGAAATGAAATATGAAATGAAATGAAATCCTAGTTTTATATTTGAGAGGAAATCTCATTCCCAAAATGCACATGATATTGTCAACTTGAAATTTCATCTTCCCCTGTTACACAATCCAATCCGATTCGTCAAGTTGAGTACTCACCCATACCCAATGCAAGATCCACATCCAACTACAAAACGACATGATATGTTGTCTGTCTGTAGGCTACAAACAAGCACGCTTAACGTCCATAAAGAAAATTCTCGTAATCATTACCCCTTGAAATGGGAACACAATAGGAAAAATCATACATGATGCAGAAAGTACCGACCAGAAAAACCACACCACATATTTTTTGCGTAAAATCTGGAACACGATCTGCAAAACGAAGGAAGATGCAGCAGCTCACATATACTATATAGCGCTAGCTTTTACTGCAGTGCACCATTACTATAACTAGAGTCTTTGATACGTTGTGTGAGAGGAATCCAAATCTAGGGGATTTAAAGGATATGACAAAATAATTCCAATATAAACAAAAGGTAACATTATTCCGTGTTTGTAATGGGTTATACAAGCGAGTCTTCTTCATTCATCTCAATTTCCAGGTAACTTGATCCAATAACATTACAGGAAATGGAAACAAAAGGTTTTCCATATCATGCATGACTCAAACTACACTTTTAGAGGAATGATGAAAGCCACAAAAAGTTATTCCATGGCAGATACTTTACATTTCCAATAAAACTCCCCATATGTGGTTTGTTTTCCCAACTTGAAAACCTGTTTGGTTAGAAAAGAAAGACATGCCAATGCAATGTAATATGTCAAACGTTGTGTCTATTTCACTTTTCCAGAACAAAACACCACAATCCATTCATTTGCAGTGTTCCATAAGCATAATATCCTGGTTGGGATAACTTGAACCATCAAAAATGTTGAATTAAATTCAAGGATGAAGTCATCAATGTGGGTGGATGAATTCGGCAAGATAGATGAAAAAGAAAGTGATTGTTTGCAGGACTCTATGGGTTCTGCGTTTTCATTTTGCAAAAGTACAACTCATGTCTTTTTCAAGTTCTTCATCATATTTTTCTTTCACAGCGAGCCGACGAGCTACGTTCCCTTTTTCCAGCACATTCAAGTCCTTTTTCCTAAAAAAAACTAATGAGCCATTTGTCTTGTGTTTAATTACTGCATTTCGTGCCAATTACTAGTGAATCACATCACTCACAAGTAATTTGAACAGACATGGTAATCTTATGATTAAACTAGCTTCTCTTCTCTGCCTGCATCGAATCCACGGATTTTTTTAGTTGACAGATGAACTTGTGCTTGATATGCTACAAATTGCAGCTTTGGAGTTCAGTCACACAACTCTGTATTTCCTCTTGAGCTGTTCCGTCTGACGTTAATATTAATAACATTTAAGCAATCATTTCCTTCGCTATGTCCCACGACAACACTAGACTTAAAATCACAAACGCAAAGAAATGTGGACTCGTGAAGACCCGTCATCACGTCCTCCTTTCATCCAAGTTTGCTACACTGTCGCACACAAACACTCTGCAGAGGCTGTCATTTATCAAGCTAATCTGCTCATAAATTTCCTGCTTTTCTTCAGTTATGTCAGTACATACATACGTACTGATGATGTCAGTGAACATCAATGGAAAATGCCAGTGAGATTATCAAGTCGAGTGTACACTCATTCTACAAAAGCTTGACTTACATCATGCAACGTCCATAAATGGCAAATGAAGTTGAGAGTTTATTGTCATCCCGGAGTGAAAGGAGTTATTATACTTATACGGTATTACTTTATGCCTGTCTATTCTTTAATGCAACAATATGCACTAACTAACTTGATATATAGTGGAATGTACTTATGTATATTCGTGTGTACCTAGATATATCTGTACTCTCGTGGACAATGGCATGAGAACGAGTTCAAGCTCAAGCTTTATCTCGTCCATCCTCCTTTTTGCTCTCAAGCACTTCAGTTAATTTTCTACTCTGTTTAATAGAGAAATAACAACGCTCGCCTTTGTCTACGTTGGAGGCTGTTCTTGTCTACTTCACCATAAAGCCATTTTAACTGACGTGAGCAGGGAGTGCAGATGACATTTTAGTAAGGGTCTCACTTACTCTATGAGTTGACGCCTATATGGAAGTAGTGCAATTCGTGTTTGATGTCCACATGTGTGTCCACCTATTTTAATGTGAAATTCCTCAGTTTCATACATCCTAATAGGTCAACCTCCGTCAGTTAATTTCAGCTTAATATCGATAATGATGATAAACGAACCCGCGACGAAGTTTGACTTCCTACTGTGCCATAAGTAAACAGCAATTGAGATGATAGTTGTGAGGAACAGAACGGAACCACTGGAGCTTGGTAAACTCGACTTGTTGTCAGACTCATGTTATGTTTCATTTTATGTTCAATCTTTTATTTGTCACTAAATGGACGAAGCAAGTGAAGGAGGAAAGCCTGCATTGTGACCATGCAGCAAAGAGTTTAATTTATTTTACTATTGATTCTCCGAATGTGAATGATTATTTATCCTAATATGGAATGGAATAATTATAGTATTGTTTGAATGCTGTTATATGTTTAAGGGAGAAACAAGTGCGCATTCATTCCAACTGGTTATTTATGGGCTAAAGTTAAATTACAGCATTACCATTTACATTCATTGTCTGAACGGGGTACATAACCTGATGAATGAGTGAATCAGTGGATGGTTAAATCACATGATTACATACAACTCATCATACTGTATACCATATTTAGACGAAGATTTGTCTTAATTCCAGTCTCAGTAAGGATGTCTATCTGACTGAAATGAGAAATTGAGGACACCACTTTTCATAGATGATTTTACCCCTATTCACATACGCTACCCAACAAATATTGAACATATGGACATTCAGTAAATTAAGTAACTAATACTAAATATGTCATGCTTTCAAAAAAAACAAGTCTTTCTTACAACGCAAATGACCTAACTCTATGACATCATAACTAAAGGTTGGATTTTCCTTGGTAAATATCTTGTTAACGGTAAGTACCTACTCGCACTGGTCAATTTTAGGATGAAATGAAATTATGTGGTCTTACTAATTGGCAGCTAGGTGCGGAGACCGGATGATGATATTTGTAAACGGTAAAGCGTGAAAATGTACATAGTTTATTAAGAGTATTTAAAATTGCAAAAAAGTCTAATCCATAAGACACTTATTTTGATACATCCCTTTTGTTCGCAAAATAATTGATCAATATTCAAGACCAAATCTGGTGACTCATAAAGTAACCTACTTCAAAATTGAAAAGGTCAACACACCCCTAACCAAAACTTTACAAGGGAATAAAAGTAATAAAACTGAATCCTTTGATATTCTGCACATGAGCATTGATAAAAAAACTTTTCGCAAAAAGCGTATCCGACAATTTTTTATCTTTCTCCAGTCAGCGTTTTTCAGTGGATATTCCTTCATATCTTCCCAACCCAGAGAATGAAAGAGACAACAAAGCACTTCATTTCCATTTAAATAACTGTCGATATGCGGGTAACTGCGCTTTTTCTGTGAGAATCTCATATAAAAATTTAGAAGTTGCAGGAGCCCCAGTCCCATCCTACAAACTTTATCATAGCCTGTCTCCTCTGCATTCTTCTTCACCTCTGCCCCGACTACAAAAGAACAGAGTGTAGCTCACTGCAGGAAATCACGAAATCCATTGAATAAAATTATCTCCTTTCACAAAGTTCCAGCCGCCTATTTCCCGTTGTGTATATCGCAATCACTTCTTTATTTACGGCACATTGCACACTTCTCGTCCCAATAAATTTCTCGAGAAGCCATGCTGCTCCCGTATTCGCTGTGTGTAAAACATGTATGCATAAGAATCATGACCTATGCTAGGGTACATAATGTGCGAACAAGTTAGAAAGTAAACAGTGTTCATGTAATACTTTTTCCGTGATAATGGGAAAAACTTGCAAAAAGAAATGTTGTGAAACCCACCCGGAAATAGGCCATTCTTTGACGTCATTTGCATCTGTGTTACTCCATATAAGTATAGAAGTACGAATATGTGTTTTTCCAACTTGATACAAAAATCAGTCGTTAAAGAATTGTATAAATAACGACACCCATTTTCCTATACTTTGTATTTTCTGACTGAGTGAAAGAGTACACCATTTTTGCAACAAGGGAAACAGTACACAAATAAAAGTTAGCCGTGACATGACAAATACAACTCAACGTTGAACAATTCGAACCTCGACGCAGTCATGACCGTAAATTCTTATCGCCTCTGAAAATCTTCATGAGAACATGGGAAAACTGCCTGCGGGTGCGAAATGTCGATGTTACAGAACACTCCGATTATGTGGAAAGTAACTGAAGCCGTATTTCTTGACGCACGCACAAAGTACATCTAGTTTCTTTTGTAGATTTGACCAAGGATTTTTTGAATCGTCAACGACGCAGCAAAGACTCGCTAACAAAGATATTATGGAACATGTGCTGTGCTTTTATCATATCAAGATCCTATCTCAATTTTTGGAAACGATCTTCACAAAAAGGCAATTCTGATCAGATAAAAATCCCTCTACTATCGTATTTAAATAAATGATCATTGTAGTATTCAAATATATGGCATTACAAATGGGAAAATGGGAAAAGTTTGCTAAACGGAATACGCAGATTTGATGAAATATGGAACAAAAGAATTTTTACTCAAACTATAAAATGTCAAAAAAGTAATTTCAAATTCTGTCTCAGCCTCAACCACCATAATGCTTACCAAAATTACCAGCCAGCTTTATACAAAAAGAACTTTTTTCCTTCTGTCCTTTTTCATATTTACTTTTATTACGGAGGTAAACCCAAGTCAAGTTATTGCTTGAAGTGAGCTAACAAGATGAGACATTTATTACATTTCTTTTGATGTAGCAAGTTATTTTCTTTGTGACATGAAATGGCCAGTAGGCGGTGATAATGGCAAAAGATATGACTAAAGATGGTGAAAACTTGTTTCTTTTATTTGTAGTTTCTCACAGGAGTGTAATGTAAGTCCGAAAGTCCAGTCGAACTCGCCCTCTTGGTATCTCTCCTTAAGGAACGGAAAAAATTCTGGGCTTGACTGGATTGTGGACTCTTGCATATATGTATTTATAACCTCTCTGTACAGTGCGTTCTATTTTGGAAAAGACCCACTTCTTTGTAAATCTTTGTTTAGGGCTAGCTAGATTATTTATTGTCTGCAAATGAATTTTGATTTTAAAATTTAAAGTTGAGCCAATATATAGAGGACGTCGTCATTCGGTGAAACCTTTTAGACAATCAAAATTATGCACGAATTCTATTCTCATTAGCTAAATGGGATTTTTCAGTTTGAATAGGTAAAAAAAGGTCGAAGTGAAATGACCTCCAACGATGTTTTCAAGAAAAGAGATTCATATACAGGTCACGGTACTGTACTGAAAGCCGTTAAATAGGGTTTATTTCCAACAACTTAACAAAAAATCTAGAACATGAACAAACGACCAAAGTAAAGGAATCATTTAGGATCGTTATGAACACCGTGAAAAAGAATGAATGTTTCCTTTCTCTCACTTCGGTCTTCAACACCTCGACACTGACACATGACTTGCTACAGTCTCTTGATCACCTTTTTGCACCTCTCTAACTCATATGCAAGAGGGTCCATTTATTTCTATCATTCTTATGCCTTATTCCTCCATTTCAACCCTTTTGGCTTGAGATTCTAGTAGATTTTGGTTCTTCTTCTAGAAAGTTGTAATGGAATTTCTCGCTGTGAAGCGTAATTCAGTCAGTATCCAACTTTCCCCATAACGAAGGGAATAGGGTGTGAAGCTTTGCTCGTAGTTATTTCAACATTGGAACGGGATATGGCAAAAGAGAAATAGTTCAAGCAAAACAAAAGACGCCATGAATTTCCACTTTCCAGGAGGCAAAAACATCATCATTTCCAAGATGAACAGAGAGAATTGGTATAGGAAGGAATACACGTACGTTACAGTCTATCTCTGCCTCGCCAAGCATGATAGAACCGAAATTTAGAAAATGAGGGTTCATAGAGATGTTCGTTTGCCCCATAGCGAGTAAGCTTAAAATACAGTAGGCGTAGTGTATTCTCGAATTTCCAACTCTCGATTTATTTTCTCAAAATTGCAGCTCCAAAGAACACTCGTTCTATATAATCCTTAGCATTAGTTTTCATAGATGTTGCCAGAAAATCCAATTTTTCCCGTGTTCTGGAGTTGCTATACTTGTGTAATGTTCATGTACATTCGTCCAAAAATTTGAATATAAAATGTCTCAAGCGAAAGTAAATTGCAAAATGAAATCCGTAATTTGAAACTGTAAAGTGTGAAATTTCACTCAGCAAAAACCATTACATCACTCGGCACAGGTAATACTACTGCGAATTTTCGAGTTTCAAATGTATATATATGTTTAACTATTTACATTTCCTCTCACAATCAGTCCAGGAAACAGATTCCTAAGATTATCGACCTACAAGTACGACCGACATCTACGTTAAACAAACTTTTCAGCATAGTCAGCCAGCATACATACACAAGCGTAAGATGAATAGAAGCAAATGTTTGCACTACATGAAAATAATTTTCTCATTTTACTTCCATTTTCAGTGACTCATTAAATTGTAAATTGCATTAGAGTTCTCGGAAACCTTAACTAACCTAATTTGGCTTGTTTATTTATTATGTACAATTTCTAATTGAAAAAAGACTACAGTATATCCGAGTCGTAAGTACGGACGACATTAAGTCAACTTTACGCCAGTTTGTAGAGAATTCTATCTTACGTTACATTTCCCTAAAAACAGAGGAAGAGAGAGGGAGAAAGCCGCGAGGAGCGTCTTTCGTTTTGGATTTGATTTGGTTGAACAACTTCATTGCAAGACTTATGACATGTATATAGTACTAAAATTTATATTCATAGACTTTTTAGTCTAGAATTACACTTTTAAAAAATTCATTTTCCCCATATTGCTTGAAAATATGACACTTATTACGTATGCAAATAACAAACCCAAAGCACATCTTCGTCCAGTGCTCTTCTAATTGTAAGTAATACATCTTTTGATGTGCATTGTAAGAAATACATGTCAAGTCTGAACTAAATCCAGGCTGCGTTCATTTATTTACATCCACACTTCTACTTAAATGTTCTCAACATTTCAAAGAATACATTTTCAAGATAAATAGTAAGTACGACTTGACTAAAAATATGATAAAATGGTAATTTCTCGCTCGAACGAAATTTACTATACAATACCATATTTCATACATGATCTCTTTACTCCTTTCCTACCCTGAAACTATACATTTCTTTGCAACGAATGAACGAGCAAACTCATAAACTGCTACAAGTATTCAACATTTTCATAACCTACAATATTTTAATGAGCATTCTAGTACAAATGTAACGCGAGAAAGATTGCATGCAATATTTCACAAAGTATTCCCAGCCTGCGAAGCACAAAACTGGAATTTAACCAGAAAAAAAGAACACCCCGAATTCGCTCTACTTTTTCAATTAAACTCATACAATAATGGTATGAGAAAGAATGACTAGTTTTTTATACGCCATGATAGCTCATTTAAATCCTCTTGCAATTTATTACGTTCCATAAACTGCTCTTCAGGGATGAAGACGCTGCAAGGAGAAACTAATTCAAAAGGAGAGATCCAAAATGGTGCATGCATTTTAAGTGAAGCCGAGTGAGTATATTTTCATGCATACTGTGCGTTTTATGCTTTGCCCAGTGTTAGAGGAAAGCCTTCATGTTCTTAAGTCAAAGTCATGTGACTTACTTATACATTCAGTTATAGAACATTTTGTGAGATCATTAGGGAAACTAGAGTTTTGAAAAAAGCATCTGTGGCATTTAAGACCTGCAGGTGTTTCGCAAGCCGAGTAAAAACCCAAATGTCACATTTTCTCGACATAAAACAAGGTCTTTGAAAATGCTCTATACTCCAGTCAGTATTGTGCATACACCTACAGTTACATTATACCATTTAAGGATGTTACAGCATGAAAAGACAAGACGGGGAGCAGACGCGGAAAATTTCATAAAACATGCTCATTCATTCAAAATATATTTCATTTTCCTCCCTGAAAAATATTGGATGAACACAAAATGAGAAATTCATTCAAATGTACCTTTAGTTTAGCCCGTGAGTGATACACAATGCTGAACATTACATGCTGTCCTTGTACAAATGTGGGTTCCAGGAATGTGAAGTAGCAACATTGGACGAAATTAGGGTGATGATTTAATATTTTGCGTCATTCTATTTGTCATGCATGCCAACTTCACGCGCCTTATGGAAAACTATTATCTCCGAAACGCAAGCAGAAAATCGTGTTTCGAGAAGATAGTTGCACCATAGGAAAAAATTAAACTGTGACTACATTTTGTACCCTGCAAACATATCGATGGCATCCTTCATAACCACAAACCACGAACAACGTAAACAATAGTCTACTCCTTCATCGCACAAAAATAAAGTTATTGTACTTCTGTGGTTGACTAGTAGACAATGCATTTTTCCCGCAAAGTTTAGTCAATTTTTATTTCTGAAATCTATATTTTTAATTCTTGCAAATAAATGGTGATACATTCACAACATATTGCGAAGAAAATCTGAACCCTAAAAAAGGATATATAGTATACCATTTATTTATTTATTCATAATAAACTAAAACATCTTTGGCTGTATGACACATGTCGAGGTTCTAAGCTAAACCATAGAGGAAATGAGAAATCTGCCTTTACTTTTACCACAGTCTATATATGAAAAAGTCCTTGCA
>JAHZNA010003909.1:0-10973 GCA_027743935.1 Sinodicranocentrus sp. ZH6 | reverse complement strand
CTTCCCCCAATTTTCTTCGTAAAGGTTGGCTTACGATCACTGTCGTTATGGATAGAAATCAGTACATTTCCAAATTTCTGTTTTTTTAAATAACAGCCTCGACGGTCTAACCTTCTACTAGTCGAAAAGTCTTGATCTTCACCTGTATACAAATTTTCAGCCAAAAAGCTTTTATGTGGCCATTCGGGACCTCAGGTCCAAAACCTCTGCCAACCTACCTTTTAGGTTACGACCTTATAATGGCGGGGAGAACCAGAACGACTCGTGATTGCGACACACATCATTGTTGATAAAACGGATAAAGATTAGAAATTAAAAGGGATGAAGATGAGTCGATCACAGGTAACACATTTGAACCAGACCACGAACGTGAACCTGTCCGTTTCCCTAATCCAATTCAAAGATATGCATCTCTACGACAAGAAAGACTGTTACCTTCACTGTTACACATTTCTCTTTTTTAAAAACATCCCTCCCATCATGAATCTCAACTCAATCAGTGTGGAATGGAACATCTCAGACTTTTATAGGTATCCCCTCTCTAGAAAAGGCAAAGAGCATGCAGATGCATAAAACTGAAACCGCAAATCCTTTAACCTTTTTTTATACATATTTCCAACTTCCTTGTTGTGGTGTGGTGGCGACTGACAAGACAAGTGCGGTTGGCTCATGGATACGGCAATATCATCTACTTTCTTTCTCTTCTCATCAGATCAATAATTCCGATGACCTCTGAGAAGGAATTCATGTTCTGAATTCCATTTCCATATCGTCATCCTCTATATTATACACATACAATATCCTTTTCGCTCATCATTTATGAACGAATAACTTTGCTGGATGCAATTAAGTCGTTAACTTTCAAGATGTTAGATTTTTAGAGCAAAAACCGTGTTCGACATGTACTCATTGGTAAAAAGATACTGATTAATTATTATTGACGATGATGTGATCCTGTCTGTCTTTCCTTGTTTTATGTATAAAGCCTCCTTCTGCTTCTCATCAATGGAAAGCAACAAGTGGACCACTTTTCTTTTTCACAGCTCATCCTTTAAGGTATGCGTTCTAATGCAATTTAACCATCTATCCGCACAATATCCTCTCATCTTCGTCCTTTTTTTCAGAAGAGCACACTACACACATTTGAGAGCCGAGCAGATGCCCATCTTGGCTCGTTTTGTGAATTAATGCATGCATGTGGTTTTATGGATATTATCTCATGGTAATTTATGACATTAAGATGAGAGAAAATACCTTTTCTCAAGAATGATGAGCTTGGATATTAATGCTCCTTCTCAATCTCTTTTTGTGAGAGAGGAGCATGCAGAGCAGACATCGTGATGTGATCGTCGTCCTCTTGGAATGCTTAAATGCAATCTGTAAGCATCATAAGGAGTCGCGTCGAGTGCTCCTCATTGCTCCTCATCATCATCATCGTCAACTGTGCTCACCTTCTGAAAAAAGGTGGTCTTGTGCGCCTTTGTGGTCTGTCTCCATGAGATGGGTGCTTTTATAAGCTGCTATAATGATGGCTTATGTAAATTGAGCTTACTAATAAAAATCCGGGTTTCCACTTACTTATCCCAGATTCCATTTAATTCATATCAGAAAGACGTAACACATATGATGTCTTACGGATACTGCACTTTTTAATGCCTCCTACTTTGACCGAGGATAGAGAAGATCATAAAAAAACCATATCATGATCTCAGAGTTTTTGTGTCTCGAAAACCCAACAAAGAGCACATGTTATTTAAATGAAAGCTGAGGTGAACTGGCTGAAGTGCAACCCATGGAGAGTGGCAAATGGAAAGATATGGCCAACTTATTATTGCCCTGGAATAGGAAATGGTGAGCGAGAAAATGATGTCCTTTTAAGGAATATAATCACTTTTTTCTTCTCCAAGAGTCAAAAGTCAAGGTACTTTTGTACATGCGCAAGAATGTATGTAATAGTAATGAGTATACAACGCCCATAAACTGAGAACAAGTTCACTTGCCATGACATACCATTTGAGTTGCTTTGTCATGCTCGCATTCAAAGGAGGAAATGTGACAACTCAGGAAATTATGTGAAAGGTAACAACCAGCCAGATATGAAGATATATGAGAGACGGGACATTTACATATTTGGAACTTACCCGCCTACAGGTGCAGTTTGCAAGGAATTCGGATGGTGAAGTTGGTGATGATTATGATGACGATGCCGATGGTGAAGATTGCTGGTGGAAGGCCGATTGTTTAGGTCTCCTGTTATTGGGTTAAGACTGTCGCCGTTGTTGCTATTACTGTTTTCTGAGAGTGACGCAGCGACGATGCTGTCATAACCGGGGAAAATGTTGAAGGAAGAGGAGGAAGTAGGAGAGGACTCCCGGGCCACCCTGCTATTCAGATTATAATTACCACTTCGCAAATTTCTACTATTACTACTAGTACTGATGCCACCTTGCGCTGAACAACAAGTGAGAAGAAAGGACAAAACAAACACCACTAGCCACATTGTCGTCATGATTGTTCTACTACGGTTGCACCTCCTTTTAGAATTGTTCATTAGGAGACTGTGATCCTCTTCTGTGGACCAGGGGAACAAAGCTAAAGACATCTTTAATCCAATACCTTGCGTTAACTTCAGCTCCCTCCCTTCTTCCTGCTTCCGTTTGCAAATATGACTTTTCTTTTGGAGCATCACCGCTTGCTGCAAAAGACGGGATGATGCATGGAACTCGAACAGTTTCAAGATCGCTACTTTGCTGCTCCCTTCACAACCCATATTTCTGATATTCCCTTTTTTTCTTTCCTAGTTGAAACACTTTACAACTCATTCAAACAACTACATTGCAAAAAAATAATCTTTTTAATTTTTCAAGAAATATGACTGTTTCTCAGACTTTGGACAAGTCTCGTTCCGCCCCTACTGATGAGGCAAGGCACCGCACCATAGCATAAGAAATGGAGCTCTTGTGCTAAATTGACTTGCACTGATTTAGCACTGGTTCCTCCACCACACACAACGGATCTTGTTTCGTCGTCGTGTATCAAAAAGTGCAAACACGATGAATCCACCCTTTGGCATGCTATGTGGAGTAGATATGAAGCAAGAGTGAGTGAGTGTGAGCGAGACTCTTAGCTAAATGTAAATATTGTCCATCAGAGAAGGAAAGCAGTGTGGTGGTGCTGGATACCATCATCATCATCCCGAGCATTGCCTGCCAAGATGTGGTGCGGCTGCTGCTGGATGTCAAGCAGCTAACCAAAATATTTGCAGACACGACTAGATGATGAGGAGGATCATAGTATATATTGGCATTTTTCTACCATCTCAGGATGTCAGGATGATCATTGTTGGTCCGACCGTTGAGTATATAATATGTGAAATGTGCAGAAGTTTATGAATGGGGTTTTTGGTATTATCAGAAGGTGTCCGAAATGTCTTTACAAAACACTTTTTGTGTTGAGATTGTATGCACAATATGAACTGTGTATGTCATCTCGCGCTCTTCTTCCCTTCCTTCAGATGGGACACCAGTTCAAAGACTTTATTCCTTATCTTTCCAGTTTCAACATCGTATCGTGTTTGGTGCGGAGAGCACACAACTATGCATGTTACCGTATTACAACACACACTCACTTACAAGTGCATTGGACAGCAACTAATGAAATGATAACCACAAATTGATCACACAAACCCGCACTAGTTTTTGCTACACCGGAATTACTTTCGTACAATATTATTACGCTACTTCCACTTCCTCCTCTCGCTTGCATCATTTCATTGGCAAACAGTTCTTATCTACTTCTTATCTCGTCAAATTCACTAAATAATAATAAATATCCACTTGAACCATTCCCAAAGAAAGGGTTTTGTGCAACGAGGACATGTATTTTAAAATGGCAATCATGTATATTATTTAATTTTTGTCTTCATGGGTTTCTTCTCAAGCACCCCGGTTTCTCGTTCGGAACTCCCTGGCCACCACTTTACCTTCAAGAAGGATTTCAACATGAAAGTATTTTAGGAAAAAGTTGAAACTCTGACAAGAAAATATATTGCAAGGGTTCGATCTCTCAGTAGGCCAACACTTCGGTCTTCAACGCTTGTCCATGTCAACCAACTTGAAAAGATTGCTTCAGCTAACGAGTGAAACTGAAAGCGCTGGTGGCACCAAACCAACCCATCCGAGAGAAATGATGAGGAAGAAAATAAAAGAAAATTTTCAAGTAGAAACGATGTGTGAAGTGAACATGTACTGGAAGCTCTTTTATACATCATTATCATTGGAGTGTTCGATATAAAAAAAGGCTTTTCATAAAACCTACCACATAGCTTATTAGGTGGAAGAGAGTTATATATGCCCATACAAAAATGCAAGTGCACATGTCCCCCATCTCATCCCTTTATACCTATACATTCAAGTTACGTATGTTTTTAAGGCAAAAATTAAAGATTCATTTCATCTTACGGGAAATAAGTAAAGTTGGTAACCCCAGAAGGGAAACATTTATATGTTTCGTGAAGGACTTGCGTAATGTGTGTATTAAGTAGAGTTACATAAAGTAAACCGCATGTTTAGTTTTTTACTTCACTCAAAGACATCGTCATGTGTGGTGTTATGAGTATGCATCCAGTAAAGTTGATAGAGTATGGAAGCCATGTATGTATGACTTCTATTCTCGTCCACTGCACTGATTCTTTCCGTGTGACTGGAAAGAAGATGGAACACAAGTCGACTTCTTTTTCTTAACAGTTTGTGAATATGAATATGAGCAGTTATGATGATAGCTTGGTATGCCACATAATATCCCATCTTCCTCAGAACATTACTCTCATCTTGGTAGCACTCTTTTTAGGGGTCTCAAATTACGCTTAGATCTGAGACCAACCCTAGCTCCATCACAACTTTTCCCTATCTAAGTTAACATGTCTTTCTTCATTCTGACTTTTTACACAACGTCACTTGTCCTCATGTGCTTACAAGAAACAGATCATCTTCCTAAAAAATATTATTTCAACATGAAACATGACTGTAAAATCCTGTCTGCTCAAAAAAAAGGTTTCGTGTGTGTGAACAGTGAGGGCAAAATACAGAAATGACAAGCATGTGCACATCATGGAAAATAAAAACACTCGCGGTAATACGGGCGCATCATGCATTTTTTCACAAATCCTTCCCTTTCACATGTTCTAACAAGGTTTTTGTAAGTGCGAATGAGTAAAAAGTCCGTGTAAAATTACATGTTTTAAAATACCCTATTTTCCAGTAGGTTTCTCGCAGATAATCTCATAATGGTTGTAAGTGTATCAGATGTGAACATAATCGTTGTTTGGTAATGGATGTATTTGTTTTGTTGACTACCTGATTTTTTGAGTACTCCTTACAAATACGACGACCAACTGAACACTGGATAGTAAATTGATATATGTAATAAACCCCGAATCCCATCACCGGAAAAGGCAATACTCCAAAACACAACTAAAAAAATGTCATAAGTTTGTGCCAACTCGGCTTTCAAATAAACTTCACTTTATTCATCTCAACTTAAGAGGCGGTCAAAGGTCATGTCACAATACATTTTAGTACACACTACGTAATTAGTCAGTAATCAGTTAGTAGATGAATTGAAATCCAATCAGTAATTTATCTACTAATAGATATTAAAAATGACTAGGTTTGATTTACAGGCGTTATTTCTCAACGCCAAACTACAGTAAGTTTGCCAATTGCGTAAAGGGGTACAACTTAAAGGCTCCTTTTTTCTTTTTACACTTATCGTAACAATAGTCGAGGACGCACTCCGTACACAGAAGCATTGGATTCTCAGGGAACTCCTTGTAGTCTAAAATTGCCCATCTACAATTCAATTAATAGGATTATTTTTACAACTAGGATCTTCGGTACATAAGCTAAGTTAAATGAAAGTTAATAACAATATATATTACCGGGCTAAATATTCATTGTCTACTCGGCAATAAATATTCTTGAATTTGGGTATTCCAATGATTTTCGGGTAACTTTTTTGCAGATGAAAATCTTCACCGTTGAGAAGTCTACACATACAATGACAAGTTTAGAGAGTGAAAATGTAGTCGCCAAGTTTCTTACCAGGCACCAAACCGTCAAATTGTAATATGCAAACAAACATACCTGATTTTGGTAAATACGAAAATGTGCTCACAGGTTCCAAAGTGAACGTAAACGTACGGAAATCCAAATCTCAAATCGAGATCTTTCAATTTTGTGTCAAAAGTCCCACGCTTGAAAGGTCCTATACGCTTCTCTGGCCCACGTTCTGCCCAATGGTTGATCAATGAAGCATAGTCAACGTCACATATATTCGGATCGGTATATATTGTATCGTCAATCATGATCATACACGATGGAAATCGGTGCTGCGTCAGTAATTAAAAATAAATCCATCAACTTTTTTTATACGTCAATTATCAAAATCCTTCAAATGGAATAGAAATTCTTTGTAGCTTCGAAAAAAATTCGAAATTTTTGAAATCAAATAGCACAACACAAAATAAACTAATCTTTTGATTGAGTTTTACACTTGGGACATTTCCCTAGTTCATTTACGAATTTCAAACCTTCCTCAAAAGCAAGTATTTCAACCTGACTGTAAATTTCTCCTAACTTACCTTAGCAAACTTAGTGGGATCCTCTTTGAATCCTTCCGGATGCGGAATATCTTCAAGATATATGTAATCATTCTCGCAATGGAATGCCTTTGCCAAGTCGCCAACTGTTTGACTTCCGAGTAAATTCAGCTCGTATGCCAACTTCGGTTCGATATACCTACGAAAAAAATTAAGAAATTAAAATACGAATCGTTGTAAACTTAGAATTTACATCCTACGGCCAAAGATGTATGCAATGGTTGCAGATAAAATTAAATTTAGGGCAAATCAGTTAATCCCACATCGTTGAAACGTATCTTTGCGTGGCTTGTAATAAAATAAAATAATCCTCCTGAAAAAATCGATGACACAATCATTACTACTAATTGTGAGTCACAACGAAAAAAGGGTTAAACTAAAGTTATAAGAAAATTAGATTTTTTAGTTCTACTTCATGCAATAAATAAATACTAACTACATACAAACAATTACGTAATAGATTTAGTTAATTTCAGTACAAGGTGGATACAAAAAAAAGATACCAATAATTAGTATATTGTTAAAGTAGTTAATTCATGCATTTTAAAACTACGCTCATTACTAAAGCAAAAAAGTAGAAGAACAACAGAAAAAAGAGTTGAACCTGCTTTGGCCACTGATGAAATTACCAACGTTGTCTTCATGTCCTACAAGCACCAAATGTCTGATTTTGAATTTATTTAGGTGATTTATTGCGACAGTAACTTCGTGATCGTCATCTACACGCCGTCGTCTACAAAGCAAATACTTAAGCAAGCTTAAAGTTGCTGAAGAAGTTTTAATTAAAGCATAATAACAAAGCAAGAGGTTGCATGAAGCAAATTACATACAGAAAACTACATCAAAAGTCTTAGAAATGCGTCAAACATAAATCAAACACTTAAAAATGTTGAAAAATAAATTTGGGAAATGGGTACACCATTTTAAATAGTACACACTTACAGTTTCACTTCGTCAGGAAGCACATCATCAGGATCAATCGCTTGGTAAATATACATCTGAATCAGGAAATCGTTTTTAAAGTCGACCATTTCCGTTTGCATTGCAGGATTTAGCAAATCCATGCTCATTTGTTTCATTCGCTAAAACAAAACCCAAATATTAATGAGTAGAACATCCATGACCAAGCATGAAAAGCATTCTCCAAACCATACTTTCGAACATAACGGTCTCCTCCTACTAAGAAGGAAAGCTTTAAAAAAACTGCAATAATAAGTAGTGTGAGCGTGCGCTCCAACTAATCGATCCGAGATTTGTCTTTGAACATGCTTTTAAAAATCCATACAAGCAAAGGCCTTTACAAGACTTTATATGACCTAACTAAACTTCGTTTCGAAATAAATAATTCACAGGTTGGTGATCCCAGTTTTCATAATACTTAGCCAAGACAAACCTTAACATATTGATCATTAGCAAAATCATCGTTGATTTGCTGCTGGACATTTACAGATTTCCACGGAAAACAGGACGGATCTTCGCCGTGAGTGATAAAAACCGCTAAAGATTGTAATGTAGGCTGGACATCTGGAGAGATTAGGGGCGGAGCCAAAAGGGGCATGGATGATGCTTTCATTACGGCTTCATCACGGAATACTTCATTTTTGATCGTAGCATGTGTTGCGCTAAAAGTTGAAGAAACAGTGTAAAACTTTGCTGTCATTATGTAGTAATTTCTACATTCTACCGATCGTAGTAATTTTGTACTTTGAAATGTGTTTGAAATCTCCGTCTATGTAGGTTTTTTACCTCGTTTTTTCCTGTAACTCTATAATTTCTTCCTCAGTCATACCACACAGTTTCATTAGATCACTTCGGTAAAGAAGCATTTGTTCCTTTTCTTTACGTTTAGTTTGCTTAAAAACCCAGTTTGTAAATTCTTTAAAATCTGTTATGGGACTTTGTTCCTTATCATACTCTGATTCATGTTCTTGTTCTTCATTTTCATTTTGACTTTCATCCGTGTTGTCGCATTTTTTAAAGTTTGAAGAAGCAGGATCCATTGATTTAGCATTACTTTCAAGTGGGTCAGTTGTTTTTACATTCGCTTTTGTTTTCTCTTTTTTTGACGATATTCTTTGAAGTTTTGCCAAAAGTGATGCGTATGGTGTACTAGGGACCTCAAAATCGGGATGTTCTGAGGGCATACCTTGCTGATCGGTGACATTTTCTTCGTCGTTTTCCTCGTCTTCTGATACAATGGTAGGGGCATTATCTTCTGAATCAGTGGTTTGGTACCCGGTTTCTTCCTGTTGGGGTCTGTGAATATCATACACACCAGCATCATTACAACGATTATTGCCTTCGTCCATGTCGAACGCAAAGGTTTCGTCGTCATCAGACTCTACCATGGCTCCAGGTTTAAACCCGCTAATTTCCATAAGGTTTAATTCATCTAGATCAAATTCTTCGTCCTGTTCACCAATTTCAAGTTTTTCTTGTGGAACGCCGTAATTGTATTCTTGGTACATTTTTTCGTCAACAGTTCCATCTCCATCTGCCGGAAGCTCATATCCAGCAGAATTTGGTTCGTCAATGAAGTCTTCTTCTTCATTTTCATCTTCCACTTCCTCGGTCTTTTTTTTCCCACGTTTATTTGCAATCTTTTTTTCTTTTTCAAAAAACTTCGAGCCTCCGAGGAATTCAACCGCTGCCGTACATGCATCATCAGTTTCTTCTGACCAAACATCTTGTAGTTGAAGCTTCTGAGGTAGGGGACGGATTTCCCCTAACATCCCCGTCACACCTTTAACGGAAGCCGTATCAGTATTAACATTACCACATCGAAATAGGAGATGGGATTCTTCATGACCTGTAGAGCTTTCCAGAGGGCACTCGCCCACATAACTAGGCCCTTCTAGGTTTGAATCGGTTTTTATTCCAATATTCCACATAGCCATGGACTCGTGGTTCCTATGCACCAATTCCTTTAACCCGTTGATAGATTCTCCTAAATTCGTCAGAGGTGATATCCATTTTCTATGGTCTGGGCTAAAGACACAATCCATGTTGCTGACTTCGTTTGAGCTTTTTACTTATTAAGGCAATACAAGGAAGCTAATATGGGCAATAAAAACAGGAAATTTCAAATTATTTTGGTTAACCTTGTTATATACATATACGTGAAAATCAATCAAGTCGTAAATGCACTCCTATGCATTTAACCTCAAGACGTGGTATAAAATTCAGAGTTTATTATTATACAAACAAACGTAGAAATGAACGACATCTGACTATTTGACATTTGAGGAAATCATAGTTTTAATATCGTCAAGCATTCGACCCCAACCACCTGTGACCTGACGGTGGTCTTCCTCACGATTCACGAAAAATCATAATTGAATGAATAAGAAAATTACAAAGCATAATCCCAATTGCTGGATGTAAAAATTATAACAATTCACAAACCGTATTTAAATTTTCGCCAGCGTCGCAAATTAGCAAAAAAAAACCTCGACAATACTTTCTACAATAATTATTAAATACAAACTCACTATATGGTATTCTTACTTAATTTTTCTAACGTTGCAATAAAATGTTGAATAAAACTGCGCTGCTTCACTGCTGCCAGTCGTAAGAATTGCTTAACTATGCCTGACTTTTGTAAGTCATACTATACGTCTTCTTTGTGAAATATATGTATCAGGGTACTATTACAAGTTACAAAACCAATTTCGACAAAGCACGAATTTGCAAGCAACTTCAGAGTTTAAAAAGATAACTGCTAAACGAGATAAAAGTAACAGAAAAACTGCTAATTTGACATCACTTTGCGACGCGACGTTTGGAGCTCGTCTACTTTGGCGTGGCGTGCCACGTTCAACATTCTTTGACAATTGGCAGTTGGCACAAGCACTAGATACGCGGCGCATGCGTAGTGTAGTGAAGTGACCATGCGAAAAAACTGCTTTCATCCATCCCATCAAAAATCAAAATATCTCATTTTGATACTGTGTAATATACTACACTATATAGAGCATGCATACATACTTGAATTAAATGCAATAAATAATAGCATTCTCTAGATAAAAATGCGCCTTACTTACAACGCTAAGCTCTGAAATTTAATTAGTCAATGAAAAACATCAATCAGTTTTTAAGTGTAGTGCAGCCAGCATTCCATCACCCCATCCTTCTGTTCCGTGTCATTTGCGGTTGTTGGCGTTGGACTACTAAACAATAAAGCGAAGACATTCCGTCTTTGAATCTTTGATATTTTCTCCTGCGCCAGTTTTATTTTGCCTTTTGGGGCATTCCGAGAGAGCTACTACGCTTGATTTTGGTATATTGATCGGTGGATGACGGGTGTGTGTCTGTC
>JAHZNA010003908.1:0-10060 GCA_027743935.1 Sinodicranocentrus sp. ZH6 | reverse complement strand
TCCAATTCAACTCCGATAATATTTGCTGAGTTAGAAACAAATGAGGATAAGATAAGACACATATTTATAAATTTTCTTTGGTATCCGTCCACCGTCATCATTTTCCTGAGGAAGAATATCTCTACTGGATCTTATCTTGAAGAGCCTTCGAAGGTCTGGAAATTACGAGACTTTCCTGCTCTCAAATTTATTCTTGAGTCGAATCCATCCAACCAGAAGATAAAGTTTGTGTGTGGTTCTTACTGCATTCCACAGATGACTTCGATAACATCCATTTCCTCGATTCTCCTGGACATCAAGACATTCCACAAGAAACACTTGCGCAATGCAAACGCCAGGGAAGTCTCCTTTTCTGTGCGAAAGTTTTGCGAGAAAAGCCCTGCTCCGCCTGTTCAGGAATCCTATTGGAAATTCATAATTTACAAGAGATTGGATTGCGATATTTTGTCCATGCTTCCTATTGTACTCGCTGAGGTGCATAATTTCACGATAATAATTAAGCCTTTGACGGAACGTAATCGTGGATCCCAATTTGTGTGGGGATATAGGTCATCTACGGAAGGGCGGAAGTTGAGACTCTTTCAGTTCAATAATCTCCAATTTTACAAAATTGAAGCGGTTCAGGCATTCTACTGCTTTGAATTGGGAAATCAACCAAATCCACCTGGCTATATGTTTTCCTTGTGGACGGACCCTTTCCTGAAGGAATTATGGCTTTCTCTTGCCATTCTACTTATTGGGATGGCTGCGCTTTCCACAATTGCTAACAAGAGGGAAGCTTCATTTATATTCTTTTTGGATGAGATGCTTGCCATTTTATTACTGACAATGAAGGAGCCAAGTCAAGCGAAGTCAAGATCAAAATTTTATGTAACTTTCGTTTTCGCCGGTCTCAGTCTCTGGTCAATTTATGAAAACAAGATAACCAGTCTGACTACCGTACCTGTTGAAATTCAGACATTTAAGAATCTCAAAGAGTTGATCCTCCACGGTTTTATAATTTGTTGGGACTATGCAGGCTGGCCGTCGAAACCAGAAACGAGATTTAAGTGGGATTTTAATCAGTCTGGGATTTTACTCATGATCAACTCCAGCTTCACCAACATTCCAGAAAACTCAACAGACCTTCTGGTCAACAAAGAAGGGAGTAAATATTCTTCATTTCAAGATGACAAAATTGCAGATACTCAAATATGGATGGAGGAAATTAAACTTGAAAGGAATTCGGGAAAAAGAGTAAAATGTGCAGTGGTTCCACAACCCCTTAGTCCCGACATGTATTTTTATTATGTGAGGTTAACGAATATCGTATGGGTAAAGAAAACCTTGAGGTTCGTTTGGGAATTTGGATTTGATCTGAAATGGGATCCATACAGGATAAAATAGGATTTAATATACTCGAGACGGAAAGATAGATTGAGTGGTGGAGTGCCCGATTTTATCAACCTGGATAAGTTAATTGTCATTTATTTTTGCTTTTTTTCCTTGCTTGGGCTTGCTGGAGGAGTGTTTTTCCTGGAGAAAGTTATCTTCATCAAGATGCATGGTTGCAGCAAAATTATGATTTAGAAATTGACTTATTAGAATCTGAATCTGAAATATTTTATAACGTCTTTCACTGTACCGTTCTAGTACGTCGTGTGATGTATTAAAATAATTGCAAAAATAAAAAATCGGAAATCACGTTAAAATTAAATTTCCTCTTATCAAAATAATTGCAACTAGTTACATTAAAGTTTAAATTCCACAAAAGCACTGGAATGAGCATCAAAGTACGCATCGATCAAACTATTTCCCTAAAATTTACGAATTACAGACTCAGACTGAATATCTTCAGTGTGTTCTTACTCGCACAAAAGAAAATCTTCAAAATTCTTCAGTGGTGTGTACATATCGTAGAAAGAGCATGATAGCGGGGCATTGCTCATGCTGATTTATCTCATCATAAAAATTCCCAAACTAATTTGCATGATCCTTCTAAATCCTTTTAGCTTCCTCACTAAGCAGTCACAGTCATAGTTGACCTGTTAGCTCTACATGTAACCCTACATTAGAGTGGAAATATTACACTTAAAAAATCATATGCTACCAAAACTCTTAAAAGGATAATTTTTTTTGTTGATTAAATACTAAAAAATGTATCCAGCCTCGACCCTGGCTTGTCGGCTTTTACGAATTCATCTCATTTCGAAATTTTAAATCAACTTTCTTTGGTGATTCCGAACATGACATGAGAAAATACATAAATAAAAAGGTCGCTATCCTTGTCATGAATACAAAATTGGTTGTATAACACCCAGTCAACCACACGGCTTGGTCCGTCCGTACCTTTCTAACTTCAAGCCAGTGAGCTTCGCGAAATTCCGATATTCCTATATTGAAGACTAGTAAAGCCAGCGTGTAGTAACTAGTAAGTAATCTAAATAAAATAAGATAGTGAAAAAATCCACGAAACATTCCATAAAAACAGCACATTCACTTTAGGAATTACCCAGGGCAGACAACGCGATATTTGACGCATGTCCTTCTGACGCATGCAAGGTCGCAACAAAATACTGCAACCGCCCAAGTCAATGTATTTTATGGTTCTGCTGGTCTTGAACCAACTCGGTTCTCCAGCTAACCAACAATGGATTGGTTAGCGCATAGACTCGTGATCGTAGTACTTATCAAATCAAAACTTAAGCGCATGTCAATTGATACGGATGGTAACCTTAGATGATACCGATGTAAGCAGGCCAAATTCGAGAACCGAGTCCCTGTTTGTCTATTTGGTTTTAGACCAGAACGCAGAACCCTTACCCATGTTCACAGACTAAATGCTAAAAACATCCCTCGACTGGGTATTGGGTTAAAGAACATCAGCCTGACCTTTGGTCACAGGCCAAAACTCAAAACCAAATCCTCGAGGACCCGTTCAGACTCACTCACAGACACGAAATTAATTTTGCAGTATGATGATGATTGCATGAATCATTAAGCTATTCGCTGTCAACTTTTTCTTACATATCCTCTGGTTATGAATTTATAGGCTCATACCTCGTTTACGTAAGTATACCATGTCTTTCAAAGCATTGTTTTAATTAAAGCTTTAAATATTTACTTGATCATTAGCAAACTACCATTCGAAGCGAATAAACAATAAGTAGACACGTCGTGTTGTCAATGACAAACTGAGTACCAAACAAAATCATGTAAAAAGTACAGACTTTCGTCTCCAAACTATCCTCTGATTTAATAATTACTTGAATCAAGGTTAAATCAATATCATTCCACAAAGCTTTTGCTCAAAGTTGGCAGTGTTCCTCTGCGTTAGTTTCAAGGTGGTTCGCTTGTAATTTGAGAGTTAGCTACGTTCTGTTTTTTTTGTGAAAACTTTTTTTTATAAATATGTTCGTGTCAACAGGTTTAATTAACGAGCTGGGTAGAGGCCTCTCCTTGCTCGACTATTTTGGAGCCATTCCTTTTTCCTGGAATCCAGAAACTTTTCGATTCGAAGCCAAACCCAAACGGAAATGGAGAATATTTATTGGTCGTCTAATTTGTGCATGGATTTACCTGATTCTTCCGTTAATTCAAGTGATTTTGAGTTAGAAAGATGCAAAGCTATTTGTAAAAGTTCACAGTCTCTTCATTGCTCCAGGATATATTTGTTCATTGGTTTTGACCTTTGTGAATGGAATATCACCGAAGGAAAGCGTGGCTAATTTAAATGTAATCATTCAACACGAACAGTTTCAATATTTTGGTAAGCCCATTTTTTACTTTATTCTCCAATTTCAAATCGATCACTTAACCGTAAAAATCACGTTTACATTGAATTTTTAAGGACGACCGCCACCAGCAGATCAAACCTTTCTAATTATTAAACTGTTTTTGAAAGCCTTCATGGGTGCACCTTTTATGATGTATTTATATCACATTGATGTTTTCATGAACCCTTGCTTTCCCATGTTTGTCGGAAATCAATTTTGCGACTAGTGCAACACGAAAAATCCAGGCTTTGCAAGTGCCCCAACGTGGTTTTGGACGGAAATCAGTACAAAAGTGGGAGTTATACTTTGGTAATACCTTAATATGAATTTCATTTCTACTGGGCTCTTCTATGCCATTGTGCAAATGTTCCTTCAAGGCTACGTTGTTCCCTTTTATGTCAAGGAATTCCAAAGGTGCAAATGAGTTAAGATGTAAAATATTTCGAAACTTTCACAATGACAGACAAATTCCAACCTTTTTTGTTTCATTTCAGAAAACTAATGGAAATCAGAGGAAACACTGCAATAATAATGAGAAACCGAGCTAAGGTGTTTCGGAAACTTCAAATCATTGTTATCTTATTTCGCAAATTCCACTCTAAATTGGCATTGGGTATTTTCATGATAATGATTTTGTCTACTCAAATAATTTGCTTCTACAATACAATCAAAGTGTTGGGAATCGGAAATCCTCAAGAAAGTGACCAAATGTTTGTGAACATTGTCTACTTTTATGGCGGATGGTCAACTGCTGCCGTGGTTTTGATAATTTTCAAAGCCTTCGCGGACTTACACCAGGTTTCAACCAAACTGCAACAGGAAATGAAGCGGAATACTGTGCTCATGAGAAACAAGTGGTTTCAAAGATTGCAGAGGTCAGTTCCAATTCTTCGTATTAACTTTGGAGGAAGCAATTATTTCGAAGCATTAACCCCTCTCAACATGGAAAGCTTTGTGTTTGCTCAAATTGTTAACTTGCTTTTGTTAGGGTGATTCAACAGCATTTAACCTTGACAATATAAGGGAACATGTTAGAACACTTTGTCTCATTTTTCATTTTACTAAACCATTGCTAAATTTCAAGGTCATACTTTTCATTTACAGCTGAAGAGAATACTTCTCAGTTTTTATTTAGAATAAGCAAACTCAAATAACTGCTATTAACAGTTAGCTACGGATCAAATAAAAGTTAGCAACTAGTTAAATACAATTAAATACAGGTATGCAATACTAGCAAATGTTCTAGCTGAGGGTTCTCTTACTTTGTAAATATTATGTATTTTCTCGGAATTACAATCACGTTTAAATCTGTATATACATTAATTTTATTGCAATAAATTGCATGAAAAATATAAAGGAATATTTAATTTGCAGAGATTACAAACAGGGATAAAATAATCAGTAAGAACCAATCTGATCTCAATGATGTAAAAATATTTTGCGTTTCTTTCCTATGTTTTGGGAATGCCAAAAAATGTTCTCTGCTAAGCATTTGCCAACGACTTCATCAACCTATAATTATCAAGATTAGACTCAAACTTGTTTACACTCTAGCTTGAGATGGTTTCTGACTGTTTCTTTCATTACCATTGAACCTGCATTGAAAATCTGACTCTTTTCATACGCTAAACCAGATCTCATCAGAGAAAGTCAGCAAGGTGAAAGTGGGGTGCGTGTATTAGCCTGGATAAATGGATCGATAATCCTGACTGCGTGATTGGTTGAAATGTTTAAAAAACTCTTCGCGGTATCTTATTATGGTGTAAAAATTCGTCGTATATTTTTTTCTCGAAAATTAAATATATTGTAAATATTAAGTAATCCTATTCCGCAGACGTTTTTGGACCTGAGGTGTCAAAGTGGCCACTCGAAAGCTTTTTGACTGAAAATTTGTACATCCACCCCCAAGTACCCGGAAATCGCCCCAGAGGGGGGAAAATTGGAAATTCAAAGTGGTTGAAAGTTAATGAAAATTTATATCTAGGTGTATTTTAGCATGCGAATGACGAATCTGATGAGAAATTGGGCACTTTCTACACCTTTATGCTCGAAAATGGCAAACAAACGGGAGAATGCAGTTTTTGCAATATTCGGAAAATTTATATATGAAAACTGTACATGTTAAATCGGATTCTTCATTCTTATACTAAAATACACATAAATAATTAAATTTCATTAAATTCCAACCACTTTGAAATTCCAATTTTCCCCCCTCTGGGGTGATTTCCGGGTGCTTGGGGTGGAAAGTGTAGTGCTACTGTTGTTACGTGGATTGGAAACCAATGAGCTTTTTTATGTTTCGCGTTGTAATTCTTACAATATTTCTCAACCTGCCAAATCTATTTTTCCGCATTGGCTGGAGAAGGGTTGTTGCCTGTCAATCAAATTAAAATATTCCTAGATGAAATCCTGTTTTATTTTGAACGTAGTAGCAAAGCCTGACTGCAATAATAAAATTTTGTTTTTCAAGCTCTTCCAGAAAACAAAAGGTAGCCTTGAGATGATTTATATTTATTAAGCCGCTTAGCTGGCGTTTATTAAACTGAATGTGTTAAATCAATCACTATTATCATGATTTTAGGACAAGCGTATCCGGGTGGATATTTATTAACAATTTCTCGACTTTCAAAGCTGAGCTCATATTTATTATTTCAGTCAATTTCTGGTACTATTGCTGGGACCTCGTTTACAATATTATATAAGTCAACATTCATCAACTTCCTTATTCCCTTATAAATTCTCAAACCATATTAAATTTAATATATTGTTATTCACATTCAATTTATTGCATTCCCAATTCCCAATACTTTATTTAGCCTTGCCTTTGCCTTGTAGTTTTCCGAATAAATCGGCTTCAGTTATTCCATATATTCCTGTACAAATATACTCTTTAATAATTAAGTTTAATTACAGCTTTAACATAATCTGCACCAAAATCATTCAAAGAAAATAACAAAGTCAAGTCGCTAAATATATAAATGATTTGATTAAAACATTATTTTGCTTGTCAAAGCCCTGTGTGTGTATGGAGGTGTATGTAAATAAAGATAATACCCAGTAAAATAATACCCTAGGTAAAATAATATTCAAACATTAGCTACTTATCAAACCACAAAAAGTTGGCAGTTGTGTTTTGTTGGTGCAACATTCCTTACTTTAGCTTTCTCGTTTCACTCTTTTTCTCCATTTTTCTGTAACATCTTGAAGTCAGGTCGTAAAATAAGAAATATGATTGTTTCAACGGGATTATTGAAAGAGCTAATTGGCTCTTTATCATTTCTTGACTATTTTGGAGCAATTCCATATTCTTGGAATCCAACAACATTTCGACTGGAAGAGAAACCAAAACGAGAATGGAGAATTTTTTTCCTTCGTCTGATTCTTGTTTTGGCGTACATGCTCTTTGCGCTAATTCAAGTGATGACGAGCTGGAGGGATGCAAAATTATTTGCGAAAACGCACAGTATTTTATTTAGTTTTATGTTCATCTGTGCACTGATCCTGACATATGTCATTGGAATATCGCCAAAGGAAAGTGTGGCTCAGTTAAATGCCATAATTTGCTTTGAACAGCGTCAATATTCCAGTAAGAATAATCCAGTCTGGTAATTACTTTTCAGGTGGACCGGCACCAAACCAGACATTTCCTTTGATCAAAATGGTTTTTAAAATTGGCAAAATTGGTTCTCTGATGACATATTTGTATAACTTGGATGCATTTTGGAACCCTTGCTTTCCCATGCTCGTTGGATATCAATTATGTGAGCAGTGTGACACCAAAAATCCTGGGTTTGCAGGTACTCCATCTTGGAATTGGGCAGCGATAATGACAAAAACTGGACTTGTTCTTGTATCCTGGCTAAATATTAGCTTTATTTGGACTGGAGTTTGCTATGCCATCTTGCAAATGTTTCTTCAAGGCTACACGATTACTTCTTATGTCAAAATATTCCAAAGGTACGTCATGGGTATGTTGTAAAATATGAAATAACTTCAACATTACATGCAATTGATATGGATTAACTTATTTCAGAAAAATATCGGAAATAACTGAATATTCTGAAAATACAATCAGAAACCGGGCTACTGTATTCCGCCAACTTCAAATCATTGCTATTTTATTTCGGGAATTCTACTCAAAATTGGCTTTGGTCATCTACATGATAACAATTACGGTTACACAAATCATCTGTTTTTACAATACAATCAGAGTCTTTGGAGGTGGAAATTCTGAAGAAAGCAGCCACGTGTTTCTTAATATTCTCTACATTTACGTTGCATGGGGAACAGCCGTTGGAACTATGGTCATATATACAGCTTTTGCGGATCTTCACACATTGTCAACAAAGGTGACACAGGAAATGAAACGGAATACTGGACTCATGAGAAACAAGTGGTTTCGAAAATTTCAAAAGTCAACTCCCGTGTTACGCATTTACTTCGGAGGAAGTAATTATCTCGAACGATTGACTCCTCTCAACATCCAAAGCTTTGTGATTGTCCAAATCGTTAATTTGCTTTTGCTAGGGTGATTCAAAAAGGATTGAAATGTGTTATAAGAAACTCGTAGTTTGGCATTAGGCTTTAGTAAACTTGTAGTTCAGAAGGGAGGAACCATTCTGTAGCGGCACTTATTTGTATTGGTTCTAAACCTACTAGTCTATTGCACAAACTACTACTAGTTCTACTAGTCCGTTGTATTGGTGAGTTGACTGTATTTGGGAGAAGTTGAGGAGCAACAATATTCAAAATAGAAAGATTTCAAAAAAAAACATTGTTTGATACTTTAGGGGTAGTAATTTTATGAACAAGTTGAAAATTTTAGTATGGAAAGATTGAGGGTACTGGTGGAATTTTAAGAGAAATCTTGTAACTAGTAAATGGCTTGTGCATGTAATGTTGAAAGTAGCAAAAACCATGTAATAAATATGTATTGTCAAGAGAAGGGTCGTTGATATATTTAAATCGGTGCAACTGTTGAAAGTGGATGATAAAAGATTACTCAGACAAGCAAGGAAGAATTTATTTTCGGGATACTTGGACTCTTTCTCGGATTGAGTCTGGTGTGTGGCACGTTGTTATACTGTGTAGTGAAAATCAAACTGTGTACTGTTACTACCTTTTCTAAACAGATGAAATCGAATTTTATGTAAAGGTCTGAAGTTCTTATGCTTCCAAAAAGTCGATGGAATAGAAAAATAACATATTTTTTGCATAAAAAACAAGCTAATTCTAGTACTCAGGTGCAGTTTATTCTTGTATTATTCATGCGACCGAAGTTTCATTGATTTTCTTGTTGTTTAAAATATATTTACATAGATAGATAAATTCACAACTTCATTAGAAACAAGTATTTCTTGGAATTTGGAATATTATGTTTTAGCCTTCTCCTGGATTAGAATTTGAAGAATTGCAATATGCATAGCCTCCACTACAAAAACCGCCGTTATCATAGCCACGCCCGGAGCAACAGTTGCTTATGGTTGCACACTTTGTGTTACACGCGCCAACATATTCTCGGGGTTGGCGATCTACGAGACAAAACAAAACAAACAAAAACAAGATGAAAATATAATTACAAATACAAATAAAAATAAAATAATAAATACAAACTTACTCGACCCTGTTGTGGCTGACAGCACCATGGGAGCGATGACAAGGAGAAGAAACACAAATTGAAATTTCATTTTGCCCCTGAAATATCTTGAAAGGGTATTTTTCGTAGATTCTTGAGAAAATGTGTGTTGGACTAGTCTTCAGTTCAGAATTGGAAATGTGTCTTCTAGTATGTCTTGTTCTGAGCTTTTATACAATCTTTTCTCACCCAAGTGGTACAGACAAGTTTCTTCCTTAAGATCGTATTCATTAAAATATTATATCCTTTTTAATCTATTTTTAATAATATTTTCCCTTTAAACCAATAAATACCTTTTTTGACAGCCAAGTTAGAATAAATCAGAGGCTTATTCTATTTTCAAATGCACGCATTAAGGTTTCTTTTGACACTTCACAAAGTCTGTAAACCATTTTGTACGAATTATCTCATTCATTTATAAAAGTACTAAACTTTGAATTGCGGTAAAAAAAAAGGTTAAAAATACTGGGATTTGCGTGAAAACCTTTGTGTAACTTGAGAGCCTGGATTACAAACAAAATAATCCATTGCCTCACTTATTAGTATCGGGACGATACTCTTTAATAATGTTGTGTGTGTCTGTTACTCTGTTAGTCTGTTACTCTGTTACTCTGTTTCTCTGTCCGCAGAATAAAAACGTTGACAATAAAAATATTTCACAGAGCGGATA
>JAHZNA010003907.1:0-49070 GCA_027743935.1 Sinodicranocentrus sp. ZH6 | reverse complement strand
CTTAAATTAAGATAGACTATAGAGAATGTGTACATCCTTTCTTTTTCTGTTATGAACCTCGAGTAATATGACATATATATGACGTTCCTTTGACACAACACGCATTACATGGTTTAATATCTTAAAGGATAAGCGAAATGCGATTTTTTATATGATACGTCGTAGCCTGATATCATCATCTTCATCCCGTGCAGTAGTCAGTGTATCACTCTTTTTTTGCGGTTATGCACTCACTCACATACAACATACTTTACTTTTCATATCATATAATATGCTATAGACAGAGGAAAGGTGAACTGACATCTGAATAAAATCTGCTGATGCATCCTTATTCCCCATTCTTCATCGTGTGGAAGTGAAGTTGTGTGTACATTGTAGAATGCCAACGTGAGAAAAATTAGCGTGCTTCAGCGTGAGTCTGACTCTGCAAGAAAAAAAACCGTTGTGAAGTGCTGACTGTGTGTTCACATTTCACATCAACAAAGAACTGAAACGTTAGAAAATATCGTGTCGTTGGTTTTTAGCAAAAATCTGAAATTTACGACTGAGAGCTCATCACTTTATTTTCGTTCTAATAAAACTGAAAATCAGAGCAGATTTTTCAGCAAAATCAGTAACAGGTGGTTAATAGACGCGAAATACGTGAGTGTGGTGAGTATATACAGAGGTGTAGATAAAAGAAGCAAATTAAACTGTATTTTTCAACGTTCACCTTCATTCTATCAATCTTTTCACCTGAATATAAAAGCTAGAAAGCTCTCGTTTGTTTTTTGTGGATTTGATCGATAAAGCCTGAAACTGAAAGAGGTGTATACGGAACAGACTGATTCAAGGTAGTATGTATTCAGCCCAAAGTAAAGTCTGCAAAGTTGTTCTACAAAAACATCACAGTGAAGGGATAAAAAAGTGAATCCTCAAGTTTTGGCATGCAACCTACCCTAATAGCCGGGTATCTGCATGCCGCCGGCAGCAGCTTTAGTGCACATTGTAATGTCCTGCTATCCTCTGCATGACATGAGTGAGACGTGCCAATAGGCAACAAGTTTTACTCATGTTATAGCTGCTACATTTGCATTTTCATCTTCTCCATCGAAGACATTTCTGGAGTGAGTTAGAGTTATGGTTGCTGATGTATCGCTTACTTAGAACGTTGGAGAACATCTTGCTAATAATTTAATCATCTGATTAGTTAGCAAGAAATCTAACTCAAATTCTGCGTATATTTGAAATATGATGTGGAATATTTATCTCATCTCACGAAGCTTTAGTAGGGCACGACAAAAGAAATGACTTAATATTTTATTTTAGCCAATATTCATCTCCAATAAATAAAGCCAGTGGACTCATATTATGTATGATTTGCGCATGCATGGAGACAATTGTTGTGGTTTGTATTTTTACACTGTCGTCATTAGACCTAAAGTACGCAGCTGCTTGCAATATCATTTCCATTTGTGGTTTTTGGCTAAGCCGACAATATTCATATTCAGAAAAAATATCCGTTATCCGAGTCCAACATCATATTATCCTCCGACATATGCTAAACTAAAAGTCGTTATGATTCATAAACTCATAGAGTGCCAAAACTCGACGGCTTGTTTGTCCCTTTGCCATTCAATGCTTCCAGGTAGTATAGTAGGCTAAAAATATAAAACATTTTCTCATTTCCATTTTGTTTTTCATCTTTTCATCATCCAAATCTCCGCCACAAAACTAAACTAATCACTATGTAAGCTTCCAAATCTCCTCAAAAATATTATTATTTTACGACGTTCATTTATTATTGGAGCAGTCAACCTCTCCAGAATTAATAAATGCTAATGGACTCCGTGAAATTAATGTGGCATGACTAGCTTTACGCTTATATGTTGGCTTACTCATACGCAAAAACACAACACGGTATAATTTTGCCAATCGCCAAGTTGTGTCTAGTCATAAAATATGTATCATGCAACATCAACCCCGGCATTGCTTTAGGATCAGGAGGATATGCAAGCATGTAATAACCTGAGGAAAACAAGTTTCGCAGAAAAAGGAGTGAATGTATTATTCCTTTATTCCCTGTCAATTTTCTTCAACTGTCAGGAAAAATATCATCGCGAAAATGTGAACTCGTTTATATGGGCTGAATACTATTTGATGACCATTATAGTCAGTTAGACAGGCGATTACTACAAAAACTAGCTTATATTATTTCTTTCGGTTATACTACCTTTTAATCAATTCACATATGATGAATCAAATCAGATATATTCTCGAAATTCTCAGTTTTGTCTTGTTGAGTATTCTCAAAACTTGTGAAGAACACGCTACATCGTAATAATATTCTTGTTGAAGGAGTGCGAAATATCTGATAAAGAAATATCCAATTCTGAAATAAGGCAGAATTTACTTCACTCTTTGTACTTTTGTAAGTTGTCATTTATAAAAAGTGAAAACCACAAGCCGATATATATTGGCTTGGCATTCGCTGTACTTGCTAAATGACATGACGTTGTTTGCTGCTTAAGTATATAGTATACTAGTGGTCTGGTCGATATGACGGAAAGAGAATGAGGAAATGTTGAGTTTATGGCAATCAATATCAATTTATTCTTTTAAATCAAGTGACTGACAAGGGAGTAAATCAGAAAAAAATCCTCGTGTCGTATCTCGAACGCATACCAATTCCAGTCCAGTACTGAGTCAGTGAACGCGTTCCAGGGCTACGCAATTCCTGGATGCATTCTGGGAAAAGAAGGGTTCTTTCTTGTAAAAGTGTAAACCGTTTGGTAAGGTTGAGAAACTAGAGGGGGTTTAAGCTGTGGATTCTTATTTAGTGAGTTTTTCATTGTAAGAAATAGGAAGTGTGGCTTAAGGCTTAAGATTATGGAAAATATCTCTAAATAACATGATCCACCGTCTCGCTTTGGTTTGGTGTATCATTAAATCAAAATGACATTTACATCATCTCATATTTTAAACTTGCGTCTTTTGTCGGTGTTCTACAGTTGTCGGAATAAATGCACAAAATCAATTTATTAGTCACGTTCATATCATCAGTAAAACTTGTTCCGAAAGAAAAGCATAAAAATTGAATAGAAGATATATTTTTCTTAACTTTGAAAGAATTACATTTAACATGAACATTTATACATCTTGTCACAGTTTTTGTGATTTCTGTGAGTTGAACAGACTTATCTTTTCGTGTGAATACTCGCATAAAATCCCACGCGAAGAATAATTTTCATGATTAAAGGTGATTTCACGAAATCCCTGTAATTTAGGTGGTGTGACGATGGGGCTGTATTTCTTTATTGAAAAGAAAAACCACAAATGGAAAAAATCCTGAGTGGGAATACCATAAGTTTTAGAGGAAAAGGTGTACACAATAACGACAATTGACAATTTCGAAATATAAGGAAAGAAACCCTCTATGCACCACCAACACCACATTACATGTATTTTTCAGATTGTCTGAAGAGTTTATTCAATTTCAACTAAAAATTTATTACTTTTAATGTGCTTTTATTGTTTGAAAATCATTGAACAATTCCCATCTCTGCGGATGCACCGCAATTATCGCATCCCATTGTCATTAAACATGACAAGTGAGAAAACGCAATTTAGCTAGTTAACCATACAAAATCCATTGTAGATGTAAGTTAAATCCTTATTTTGTGGATTTGCTAAAGATAATCTACATAAAAATATCAAAGTCATATTAAAAATTTTATGAGCTTGGCTGTAATTTATGATGCATTTAATTGCATAAAATAGTTCACCTCAAGTGTTCATCTATTGTCGTCTGTATAATGCGTTATTGAAAAGAGGTTGTATTTATTATGTAAAAAGGGAGGCGGCATTTGAAATGTTTAACTTTGTGAAGCAGTTACCTACGCTTGGAATGATAAGTCTGCGTCAATAAAAATTATATTAGTCTTGATTCCGTGTCGTGGCTTTCCTTATCAAGAATTGTTATCTGTTTTAAAGGTTATTGCAAGCATGAGCTTCAAAAGTTTTACATATGAATGACAAAAAGGTGCAATTTGCATTTACCATTATACATTTACATGACATAACATTTATTAATTGCGCAAAACTGAGCTAGAGAAAGTTTTTGAATAATCATTATCTGTTTACTATATGTGTAGGTAATGCATCCGCATGCAGTCCTCTGAAGTCAAAAGTCATGTATCAAATTATTATTTAAATGATATGTGCATGCAAATCATTTGTTGATCATCATGAAGGTGAATGGTAGAAAAACTAAAGTCGAAAAGAACACCGCTCAAGTTTATGCTAAAGCTCCGATTGTGATATTTATTCGCACGATAAGTACCACCTTTATCAGTGGTAAAAAATTAATAATAATAAATTTTTAATGATTTAGTAGTAATTGTGTGTGTTACGTTATGAAGTAGAGCCCTTACAAAACTCACAGACGGACAACGGAATTACGGAAAAGATATTTTCTGCGCCTATCTAAATACACACATGTAATTAGGTTTAGCTTAATTCGCATTAGAACGAAATCCCTCAAAATTACGCTCTTGCTTTATTTGTCATCGCAGTCATAATATTTAGCTAGGTTAGATTGGAGTGAGTATAATTTCACTTCAGAATATTTACTTAGCTGTCCTTTGTTATTATTTTTGTGTTCTGTGAATATGCAACTGTCATCAATTGAGACTCGCACTGTCGTAATCAAAATCACTGAACGTCTCATTATTTCATGCACGCATGCACATGCACTTTTGCTTTGTTTGCGTTGCTGCGACCAAGCAAATATGTGAACTCTGATATTACGCATTATAATAGAACGATAATTATCCAAAATGTGTCTTTATTAGATTACTGTCACAATCGGATTAGCTATTTTCGGTTGGGTAACAAACTCAATTACAGTTGACAGTATTATTATTCCTAATAATTATACGAAATGTAAAAGGAAATATGATACAAGTACAAGGTTCAGAGAGCTTTAGAAATGTTGTGTTGTAGTCACAAATATTATTAAGAGTTCTGGCTGTGTGGGGAATGGGGAATAAGTACTACAGATCACATTGCTTGGATTCAGTATTGCGTACAATACAGCAGTTACATGTTTTGTCTCATTTCAGTGAACTAATTCTCTCATTTTTTCTGGTTTCAGATCACGATAAACGAGAATGGAAAGTTTTGGAGGAAAAGCCATCAAGCCAACTAGACTATAATGTGAACTGTCATTGTCACTGGGACAATTAGGGGATGCAGAAGGCCATATAATGAAATGAAGGACCTTTATGTGTAGTTACTCGTAGGGTTTCATAAGCCTGTACCAAGGCTAGCTGTACGGGATGAATAAAGATGAACATAAGTTCTTTTCAGTCACCCTTTTCAACGGCTTCACTATACCCAACAAGATCAACATTGTAGAGTCCCTTTTCATTCCTTTTGTGAATATGTTGTGAACGGAAAATTCTTCTGGATAGATGCCCACTCCAGTCGATGAATGAGTAGTGCAATATGTGCAATGTGCATACAAAAGTGATTCTGTTTGTGAAAAAAGTTCTTCTTCTGTGAACCAGAGCAACAGTAACAGTTGAGTTTTATCAAAAAAGAAGTGTTGTACTACTTCTATTTTAATTTTTTAAATGAGAGAATTTATGGTAATTATGTTGGCGCAATTATCCATTTACTGTGGGATCGAGAGATACGCAAAACAATTATTCTGTGATAAAAACAAATCATGAAGGAGAATGAGATGGAAAATCTATCGGAAAAGTTTCTAAGAATCTCACAAGCCTTAGTGGCTTGGCTTATACTTGTCATTTTGTTTCCTTTTTTACTTATCATCTTTGGATCTTTATTCATTTGGAAGTATGGAGTGCTGTGGGTGGTTGTGAAAATTTTTAAGCGGAAGTTCCTCCAAGGATTTGCCAACTCTGAGACTATTTTTGCAATAGATAGGTATTGGGAAAGTTCGCGGTCGAGTCTGGGTTTGATTGTGGAGCTTGAAGCAGCAATTAACATTGACATAGTAAGAACCCATTACAAAATATTCATACTTTTATTTGTACTTATACAAAGAATTAATTGAGTTATTGATTTTTTCAGTTTCGCGAAGAGTTTCGAAAGAAAATTCTCGATTTTACTTTAATCGAAACTTCAAACCCCACACAAGAAAATGGTTCCTTACTCCCAAACCCAAAGCCTTTCGCAAAACTTATGCAAATTCCAGTGGCATTCTCTGGATACTACTACTGGCAGAAAGCCAACTATTTTTTGATACACGAGCATATTCGTCAGATAAACCAGCCTACGGATGAACTCGGCCTTAAGAAAGCTGTTGGTACCTTGATGTCCTTGCCATTCCCAAATCGAAGGCCACTTTGGGAAATCCTTGTGTACTCCAATTATCTGGGAACAACTACCGTCGGTAGTGGCACAACATGTGGAAGTGCTCTATTCATCAGAATCCATCGTTCCCTGGCGGACAACCAAGGCCTAATGAATATTTTACGACATATGATGCTGTCAGAAAAGAACATTAAGTTTGTACATATTGCTAATGAGAAAAGTGAAACCAAAAGAAGGGAATCTATCATACAAAAGGATAACGTTGGAGGGGTCTATAACTTCATGTTTACAAAAATGACTAGTCTTCTATTCCTTCCAATAAAAACTTTCCGATTTGCTCAAAGCATCATCAAAGTTCCAGATGGCATCGCAAAATCGAATTCTCGAGGAGAGTGGGAGTCTGCGAACGCGTCATGGGCAACATTATCTGAAGTCCTGATCAGAAAAATATGTTCAAGTCAAATACCTAACCTGTCCAGAGGTGCTGTAGAAATGTCATTATTCCTCGAGGGAATCTCGAGCTCACATAAATGTGCAAACGTTTCGGAGGAAAAAGGGGTACCTGCACAAGAGGGGAAATGCCAAACTTGTGTTCTCATTCCTGTGCCACAGTCAATATCTGCAAAGTTGCTTTCGAATGATAAGTAAGTATTAGCTCATATTCAGGGCTAGAGATTTCGTGTAAACATGCTAATCAATATTTTATTTTGTCACAGGTCATTTGTCACAGTTAAATCTCCGTGCATTTCCTCAATATCTTCTACAAAATCTGCATTTTTAAAGTCAATTCATCACCAACTCCAGCAAGGAAGGGAAGAACAAAGTCATCAAATATTTCGCATGTACCTGAGGCTGTTGTGCCTCCTCCCTAGACATATTTTGCGATACTTGCTAATGTCCAAAAAATGGGGTGCAGGATTTTTCATCTATGAACATTTTCCGGACTTGCCCGACTTGGATAAATTAGAGAGAGAAGAACATAAACTGTTTGGCCTGTATCAAGTATCTCAGATAGTTCCTTTGCTTGGACTACAATGGGCGCATACAGGTATGAATAACTGCCTTTGAAACAATCCATTTGTTAAGACAAATTGCAAAATATATCTTTGCATTAAATATTTTTAACAGCCGCATCAGCCACAACCCTCAAATGGCAAGGGAACATTGTTATGAGCTTAATAGCAAATGGCGGAATCCTCGGTCCGATGACTCAAGGAAATCCGCAAGAACACGCCGAAAGAATTACACGTGGTTTGCCAGAAGAACTGGAGAGACTTTCAGACGACGCTGAAGACCACGGCTTTGTCAGTATTCCTATCTCATAAGGATTTTTTACAAGATGGTTCATTTTCAACCAATTTAGTATAGCTTCGCGCGAGATAGAAAGAAGATATTATATTATTCCAAAAAGTCATTCGATAGTCAAAATGACTTATTTCTCTGAAATATTCTTAAAACAGTTTCTAATTATGGAAGGTAAATTCCATGCAAAATAATAAATATTTCTTACATAACCAAAAATACTTCAATCGTCTTAAATTATTGGCCCATATTGACTAACTTCCTCGAGTTCTCCATTTTAGTTTATATAAAGCTCACAATTTATTTCACATGCAACTCAAAAATAAACTGAATAATGAAATGTTCATCAATTACATTTTATTTAGCATTATTGCTGGACATTTGATCTATGATTTATACATTATTATGCATTCAAAAGCTTTAATTTTACTCAAATTCCAATTTCCTTTCGTTTTTCATGTTCATTGTTTCATGCTCAGTTTGTGTAGCGTCTTGATTCCGAAATGCATAGGACTCTTAAAGCACTTAAACTATCAGTTTCGATATTGTTTTGTCACTCACCAGTGAGTTTACAAACATAGCGAACGATTCATAAATAAGATAAAAGCAAAATTCATATTATCCAACATCACATTGACATTGCACATGTCTCGGACCAAGTGAAACAATGGATATAACATTAATGAAAACAGTTTTTCCTCAAATATTTTTTCATTTTGGTTACAGTCATACTGATTAACCTTTCAGCAAATTTATTACGAAAACTAAATTATTAACTAGCTAGAGAAATACCGAATTACAAAACTGCTACAAAATCCGTTTTTTCCACTCCTTGTACAATATACGTTGCTTTTCTCAGTATTAAAAGAAAGGAACAAAGCGAGCACTGATTAAATGAATATTTTAACAAAGAAAAAGATTGTAATAATGATTCATCATTTTATTTTACATCATGGAATTATGAAACAAAGTGTGAGCACAACGCACAACTGAGGAAAAGGTGCATTATGGATTAACTTGTTTCATGATGCCCTATTCAGAGAGCAGTCTACCGGTATACTTCATTGCATGCTATTTGATCGTTATCCTTGTGTGTTGAATAGCGTTGATGTGCTGAATGAAATAGGAGGTTTTGAGTTGTTTGCGTTTCTAAATTTACTGTCAACTCTGTTTGTTTGTAAATTGTAAGTCCTATGTTCATGTATCACCTGTAAACAGCCAACGGAACGACAATTTTATTGAAAACTGTGGATTTTTTTGTGGTGGTCGTGTAGACCAGGGTCCAGTGAAATAATTTGGAAATGATATTCTAGGTCTTAGTTAACGTTGTCGGTAAAACTTATAATTATAATGGGTAAAGAAAAGAAACGTCACCGGTCCAGATCCCGAGAAAGAGATCGAGACAGAGAGCGTCGGGATCGTGATCGAGAACGGGTATCAAGAAACCCGAGGCGAAGGTCAAGAAGTCGATCAAGAAGTCATGAACGTGTTTTGAAAAAGAGTAGTAAATCATCTAGACGGGAAAGATCCCAATCAAGGTCCCGCTCCCGTTCACCTGTTTTACGACCGCGTTCCAGGTCAAAGGAAAGGACTACAACAGGGGCTAGAACACCAGAGACTGGTGCCCATTCAGAGAAACCCTCAAACAGTAGTAATGGGCAGAATTTAAAAGTAAAGCAGGAATCAATTATGGAAAATGTTTTTGATATAAAGCTGGACAAGGAATCTGCTCAGAAAAAGTTGGAAGCTGAAATGCAGAAGCGAAGAGAAAGAATTGAAAAGTACGATACTTGAATATTGGAATATTGAAACTTAATTGGTGCAGCTTAATTTTCGTTTTCAGTTTTTGGTTGGTGTTGCTTAAAATGGCTAGATTCTTATTTGTTTTTTACTTGTAGATGGCGAGCGGAAAGGAGAGAACAGGAATTAAAAAAGGAAGTACTTCATAAAAAAGAAATGCTAACGGCGGCGGCGGCTCGTAAACAATGGACTCTTGATGAGGATGGAGATGATGAAGAAGAACAGCCTGTTGCCCCGGCGGAGGAGGATGTTAAACCGGAAGATATAACTGATGCAGATGCCGCAGAGGTAGTAGAACCAGCTGAAGAAGCAAATGACGCCGTGCCTCCACCAGAGAAAGAACCAGAGGACGATGAAGATCCCCTCGATGCGTTTATGAAAGGGGTGCAAGAGGAAGTTCGAAAAATGAACACTACAGGTAAATTGATTGATGGTTCTAAAATGTATAATAATTCACATTAATTAACTATTTCCATTTACTTAATCAAGATAAATTAAATAATTACTACATGTACATGTCAATGATTTGAATGTGATGTCAAAACTTTCCAGGTCATTCTGCTCCATCTGGTCCAAAGGGAACAGTTCAAAAAGTGGTTGTGGTTAAGTCTGGCACAGTGAATAAAGCAGAAAAGAAAGACAAGGGAGAACTGATTGAGCAAAATGTGGATGGTCTGGAGGTGAAGGCAGAAAACAGCAATTATCAATTTTATTATCTAAGTAAAAGTCATGCATTATGTCATGTGGATTTTTTATTGTTTTATTTCCAACAGTACTCATCAGAAGAGGAGGGAGAAGATCTGGAAGCAATGTCATCTCTTGCCAACAAATCAAAAATAATCAAATGACATAATCAGTTTTAGTAAAGTAAAAATAATTACGCCTTTTTTTACCCTGATTTTTGGATTTTATATTTAAGGGCGGGCAACAAGGGTTGGGCTTATACGTTCATTACACCAGAACAGGATCGATATGCAGGAGATTTAATTCGTGCCCTGGAGTTGTCCGGTGGCGAAGTGCCTCCAGAATTAACGAGTCTATGGGATGCCTACAAGTCCGGACAGGAGGCTGAAGGGAAGAAGGTGAAGTCTGGAGGAGGTGGATTTTCAGGGAAAGGTTTTAAGTTTGATGATACTGAGGCACAGTTGGCGAAGGAAAATAAAAAGTTCCAAAAGCATGCTTTAGGTAATTCGGTTAATTGATCGTTTAATATATCAGACTACACGCTTACAATTAATTATATGTTTTCTTACTAGTTGTTTAAAAATTACCTGTGGTTTAATGTTTGAACTTAATTTCGCAATAGGTCTCCAAGATTCTGACGACGAAGACATCGAAGGCGACTTAGAACAGCAAATAGAAACTATGATGGCACCCAAGCGAACAGTTAAAGAGGTTATTGCTGTCCCTGCACAAAACAGCGCCAATCCTGGAGCAGCTCCTTCAGGAGACAAGTTAGAGCTTGCTAAACGTCTCGCATCCAAGATTCAAGCAGAAAAGAACTTAGGTACAGATACAAAGGCGCAGTTGACAGCGGAAGCGATTTTAAAAGGAGGAATAATGAATGTACAGCCAAAAATCACTGCCAAGAATGTTGCAGAACAACTAGCTGCTAAATTGAATACTAGATTGAACTACCAGCCTCCAGATGAAATATCTGCGGCAAGCAATGCGGTATACTTATATCGTTATAATCATTGTAAATTTATTGTCATAATCATTGCAAAGTCTTCTAAGTTACGTATAACTCGTTCTGTGTTTCAGGAGCCAACTGCATTTTCTATTGAATCAACCAATCCTCCAGTTCAGAAAAAGTACGAAGAAGAGCTTGAAATCAACGATTTTCCACAACAAGCCCGTTGGCGCATTACCTCGAAAGAGACGTTGGCTCAAATTGGAGATTACTCAGAGGCTGGTATCACAGTTCGCGGTACATACGTTCCTACCGGAAAGAGTCCTCCAGAAGGGGAAAGGAAACTATATTTGGCTATAGAGTCGATGTCGGAATTAGCTGTTAGCAAGGCAAAAAGTGAGATTTGCAGAATTTTGAAGGAAGAAATGATGAGAATACAAGCTTCGGCTAATCATTACATAGGGAGCAAAAACCGTTATAAAGTATTGTAATAACTGCGAGTGCGCACTAGAAATAGGTACATTTTTTAATTTAGGGAAATCTTCTATGCATTTACTTTTAAAGACACTACCTTTTAAGCACCCACGTGTACTTAAAGTTTATAAAATGTTATCTGTAATTATTGTAAACATATGACTTGAATACATGCATACTATTTACAAGTTTATAGTCTTGATTTTAAAGCACAACTTGATCGCAATAATTTTGATTTTCACGGAACCAAAGAAACATTTCATTCATAACCTTTGCATTATCATATCAAAACTTTCACCAACAAAAAAAGCAGACTCTTGCATATGCAAATCTTTTTTTTTGAATACTTTATTGAATAAATCGATCCAGCCAGATACAAACAGAGCTTAACAACAGCAGCTGGAACAGGAGGATAATACACTTCCACTCTTCACCCACCTCCTTAAAAATAGCTGAAAGTTTAGAATCAGATAGCATCAAACAAAGCCGTTGTCAGATTTCGGATGGGTAATAATGAAAAGAATGTCTCCGAATGCCCTTCTAACACAACATCCATAGAAATTAACTCGTCGCCTCCAGCTACAATCTCCAACGACAAGAAGGGCAAAACCACCATTTACGATTTACCCAGACAGGTTAAACTCTTTCAAGAACAACTCAACTAGATTTTAAGTTATTTTCGGTACTCGTAAATGAACATGACATGAAATCGATTTTAGATATGGTTAGAAATCTATCTGCATATAGACTACGCTTCTTATCTCAATCTCCGACTCACATGCAGCCACTTTCTTTTTCTGATCGATAACTATCTTGGGGTACGAGGTAATTTCACCACTTCGTGTAGCTCCGACCCAGATGCATTTCAATTCCTTACATCTGTCGCTCTGACCGATGTCCAGTTTGATGATGCAAAAGATATGAATAAATTCAACTTGAAGAACATACTAGCCTTTCCCAATTTTCTTAATGAAGTCTCCTTCTCGGGAAACACGAATCTCCAGTTAATTCAAGATATTGCTGTTAAATGTGCTTCCCTTCAACTTGTGGAAATGACAATAGATTGTAAAATACTAGGCGATAATGGCCAGCTAGAGCTAGATTCCCTAAATTATTTTTTCCCTGGAATTAACTACCGAAATCGCTTTCCCCCGACGGTTTGCTACTTTCGTGATATGGAGGTGTTCAAGTTAGTACCAGGAATACAGACTGACAACATTCGGTCCAAAGTCGTTCTCTCACTACTCCGGGCGACAAGGTCAGGCGACTGTTTGCGTAAAGTAATCTTTCAAACAGAACTTGATGAGGAAGTCACATTGACAAATCTACTGTGCATTGAAGCTGAGCTGATGGAACAACATTCAAAACTGGATGCACTGTTTATGGCTATCACAAATGACGAGTTTCTCCTGCCAGAAGGAAGTCTTCCAGGCTATCCGTATTTGGAGTTGGAGAACGAGCAGGAGTTTAAGTACTTTCGGAATCGGATTGTATCGACGGGAAGTAATTTGAAAATTAGAAAAATGGGGCTCACCATTATCAATCCAAGCATGCAAATCATTTGGGGAGACTTTTTAAAAACGCAACAACATCTCGTTCACCTCTCTCTAACCGTAAACATTGGTTCAGGAACGTTCTCGCAAGAGTTTTTCAACTCGTTTTCCGAAACTTTAGAGCAACTCGCTGTCCGTGGGAAGTTCGAAGAACCATTTGACTTTGGACATATCTCCAACTGTAGAAATCTGAAGGAGGTTTGTCTTCACAACTTGCAAGAGAATGGTGGTGGCATAATTCCTAGATGCGTGAACATGGCTGAGATTCCAGATGGACTTGAGTCGCTCATTTTGTTTCAAGTTGTGACTCGTACTGAGGAGATTCGGCAGACCTTACAGAAGCTAGAAAACTTGTCGACTTTGGTGGTTTTCAAGTGCGGTCATGCAGCAGGAGAAACTGGGGTTGGACTGGAATGTCTTCAGGAAGTTTTACATAAGCGGACTCTGCACTCCATTCTTATCGTTCAATTTATCTGCGGATCAACTTCCGAAGCTGAGAAACTGGCAGGGGTATTGTATAACATGGCGAAAGAGACGAGTGAACAAAGGAATGGAATTGCAAGTCGGGGGTCAATCGCAAGGAACAATGTTCCTTTTCCAGAAAATGAGCCCGAGGTCATTATAGACCTACCAGAAGTCGTAGGTGATAATGAGGACGAGATATTATTTGTTTCTGAGAGAAATAGTGAGAGCCATTTGCAAAGGCCCGTGTCTAGGGGCGCTCACAGGAATTCCAACGATACAACGGAGTTATCTGAAGCATCTGGAGAATGTCTGGAAACTGTGGTAGAAGTATGGAAGGGATCGGATGATAAACCAGACGACGAGAACGAGAACGAAATGTTCCAAAACGCTACAGCATATCCTCCTACTCCAACTTTCGTTGAAGAGTCTGTATTTACTGAAGACGACTTTCCTCCACTAGAGCTAAACTTGCCCATTGAAACAACTAGCCAGCAGGTAGAAGAGGAGAACAGAGACAACGAAATAGAGAACTCTGGACGTTTGGAAGACAACAGCAATGATCAACCTGCAAATATCCTTCAAGACATCTTAGAACATGCCATAGTTGATGATCCAAATTTAATCGAACAAAGACATCCCAACCTACAGGACAACATGGTTCTTAACCGAATTCATGAATTTAACGATGACGTAGAACTTATCCTAGACATTGATGTCATTGGAAATCAAGACATTGGACCGGTTTTGGACTTATTTGCAGCAGAGCGCTTGGCACGAGCGCATAACGTCCAAGTTGGATTCATCCTGGATGGAGTAATCGACATTATGAATGAAGACATGATAAGATCCAAGTGGCTTTGTGTTGAGGATGAAGACGGGCATTTAACATACACATTGAAGATATCTGTCGAGCTGTAAACTTATAATGAATAAGGAAAAAGCATTTCAAAAAGTCAACTCGTCGACTTGACTATTACCCTTAAAACCCACTCGATTCACAACTCATATGACTAAATAGCTTTCATCAATTCATCATATAATACTATGATGTCATATACATCATATAAATAATCATCATACAATGTTAACAGTTAGATCTTTAGCTGACTGGATTGATTTACATTGTTCTGGATACAAATTAAACTTGCAATTCGCTCTAAAAAAATCATGCTTCATTCGAATATCATTTTTCTTTACTTTTATAATTATTTCTGGTTGCATACGAGTTGCGAGCTTTTACTATAACAAGCTAAGCGTCCGAGCGACAGACAGAAGCGTATGAGTGAACAAAATTGGCAAATCTATCAAATGAGGAGCAAAGGAATTACAATTTATACAATAATTACGGACATTATACTGTGTACAAGTCATATTATCAAAGGCATTTAAAGGGAAATGCATGCATGTAAAATGTACATAGGTAATCTCATATTCCGGTCTCCGGTCAATATGCGATGCACTATGCACATAGGATATTTCGTGTATACGTAGACCTCACACGGAGTAAACAAAGTATGAGAATTGTTCAGAAGGATAGGAGAGGACAGAGGAGGATATACTTGGATCAGTGCATTGCTGGAATTGGATAGGATATTTGGTAATAAAGAAAGTACTTTTAATGTATAACATCATCGGTATGTCTAGCGCGAGACAGGGTTATCGCAGCGGTACTACTTGAAGGAAGAGTTGGGATGATTTCTGTTTACACTGGATGTATCTCTGTGTACAATGTATTGTGCTGATCGTAAGAATCTCAATCTTGCGTTGTTGGTTGACAGATATTTTTATGTATCTGTTCGCCGGTAGAATCTCCAGTGTGTAGTTGAAATGTTCTAAAACTTCCAATTAGGTTCGAAAGAAATTATTAGTTGAGTGAGAGGCATGTCATTATATTTTAAAGTTCGGAAATCGTTACAGTGAAAGTTTTTGTGGAGTGCGGACTTGGCAGACTAACAACTTGCACTTGTCACCAGGATTTCGTACAACGTATTACTGACTGCGTACAAGTACAACATATATACTCAAACAGACACGATAAACAAGTATATATTTGTTTTCAATTTTCAAAACGTTGACAATGGCGGAGCAACTAGTGGATCGCCCAATGCGTTCTGTGTTTGGTAAATAATATTAATTCTATTTTACAGATGTTCCATAATATTCCATCCTTTACATAATTAAATTAAATATTCAGGGGTTTAATTTTTTTTGAATCTGTTAACTTTTCATTTCAGTCGGTAATATACCGTACGAAGTAACAGAAGAAAAGTTGAGAGAAATATTTAGTGAAGTTGGGGAAGTGTTGTCGTTGAAGCTGGTCTTTGATCGGGAAACTGGTAAACCTAAAGGATATGGCTTTTGTGAATATAAGGATGTTCAGACTGCCATGAGTGCGATGAGAAACCTCAACGGTTATGAAATAAATGGGCGAATACTTCGAGTAGATAATGCTGGTGCAGAAAGACAACGAATGGCTGAAATGGGAGGAGGTAAGAGTATTAATAAAATTGATTAATGAGCAATTGCATGATATACTTTCTGACAGGCAGGCAGTTAACAGTCAGTCATCAGTTGACTGTGACTGACACTCAAGTAAGAGTTGTAACTAAGTAGCTTTCAACCTTTGAATTGACGAGTTTAGAATTGTCTTGATGAAGATGAAGTTTTTCATTGAGAACTCGACTGAAATAAAATATTTAATCAAAATGTCCTCTCTACCCTTTAAATTGTAATTATTAGGTGGTGGCGGTGGTAGAGACAGGGATAACATGGGACACCACAATGGACCTAGACATGATGACTTAAGTATGCGAGATGAAGGCCCACCACCTCCAGAAAAGGCACCTGAAATGATTTCCCGTGCTGTAGCTTCACTTCCTCCAGAACAGATGTTTGATCTAATGAAGCAAATGAAATTGTGTATTCAAAATAATCCATCGGAAGCTAGGACCATGTTGCTACAAAATCCTCAGTTGTCCTATGCTTTGCTACAAGCTTTGGTTGTAATGAAAACTATAGATCCTCCAACAGCCATAGTAAATAATTTTTATCATAATTTAATAATTTCATTCATGATATTTATTTCGATTTAACATTTTAAAATGAAACCATTTTGAGAGAAAATGGTATTTAGTGTAATATTTTATTGTTGCATTTCTAGTCGATGTTGAATAAAGATAACCAAGTACCAATGGGTTCACTTTTACCTGAGGGACAAATGAATAATATGATGCAAGGACAAGGAGGGTTTGGCGCCCCAGCGCCACAACCAACTACTGAAAATCCATGGATTGCTGCAGCTGCTGCAAGTACACCACTTATGCCTCCTAATCCTCCAGGACCATTCGGTCCAGCGCCAGTACCTCCAGCATCGGTTCCTGTTTCAGTGCCAGTTGGTGGAGATCTGGTAAGCCTTATTTTAGTTTTGAGGATTCACAAAGATTATGCAGAATGAGATAGTGTGGTGCCAGTGCGCGAAAAATTGTGGGGATCACCCCACTGTGATAGTGTTACTGAAGGAAGATCAGTCTTTTTGTACTGAATTTGGATACAAACACTTCAATAAAAACAATCAATCAATCAAGTAAATATCTTTGACGCGGAATATTCATGTTTGTTTCAGGATTTGCGTCAATTAGATCCAAGATTACGAAGTCAAGGAGGTGGGGGACAAGATTTTGATTTGTAAGTTGTACTATCACTGTTTCTAAATCTGTTTGATGTTCATGTTGGGATACGAAACACTTTAAACTCTCGACTCTGCAAACATTTTCAGGCGTGATCCGCGAGGACAAGGTTCTGGTGAGCGTTTCTCTATGGATCCACGAAGAGATCGAGACTTGCGTGACAGGGACATGCGTGTAGGAGACCGCGATTTACGTGACCCCAGAGCAGATGCCAGAGATCGAGACTTACGCGACAGAGACCTTCGAGGGGATCCCAGAATGTTTGGAAGTGGTAGTGGTGGTTCAAATATGCCTACACCTACATCCTCATCAGGACCCTCACCTTTAGACCCAAGAGCAACCCGTCGAGCTGCTCCGTCATCCTCGTCTGGTAGCGGAAGTAGTGGAGCAGACAGCAGAGGATCAGATTTTTCTCTTTCCACTACATCCGCAGGAATGGTGGCTGCGAATAACGCAGCGATGAATGCGTTCTCTGGAATGGCAGGTCTTGGCCCAGGAGCTACAGATAAAGAGAAGGCCAGTTTAATCATGCAAGTGTTGCAATTATCGGATGAGCAAATAAATCGCTTACCAGCTGAACAACGGCAAAGCATATTGGCCCTGAAGGAACAGATAGCGAAGTCGACGTCCCAAGGCCGCTAAATCTGTCAGTCAAGGTATAAAGAAACCAGTAACGGAAAATATAATGTGTGTACTGAACGGAAGATTTTGTCTTGTGCTGCTTCTTATTTATGGCACACAATAGTTTTATTTGAAATAATTAGCTGTCTTTTTTTCAGCATTTAACTCATCCAAGTTTTAGTTGATGTACTATTGTAATAAATTGACCTAAGTGCACATACTACGCTTAGCTGAAAATTATATAGAGGGTTCGGTGGTTCCCGATATTGTTTTATATGGTTCATATGTATCAACATACACTTATTGGTGACTTATTAGCGGAAGCGTTTATTGTTCCTTTATATCCGTGATATGTTGTAACGTCACTTTGAACTTTTCCACCAGGAATAAATTCAAATGTTTATGTAATTAACTTCAAGTACGGCTAAATGTGTGATATGATTATGATCAGTTATCATTCAATTTGACCTTTCCTTTATGATTTACAATTAGTTTTATACGACTCAGCTGCATATTCTTCTGATTTGACCAGAATAGACTTAAAACTCGCCCGCTGAATTTTCAAAATCAATTAACGTAGCTAACCGGTGTGTGCATTAAAAGTAGATTTTGTAGACTGCAAGGTTTTACTTATGCATGCTCAGACAATTTAAAGCATAAAAGACTAGAGATGTGGGAGTGACATTGACTGCGACTGCACTGCATACACCCATTTAGGTGACCAGGACAGACATGTGTGCTACATCAACACTTACATGTCAAAAGTCGCTGTTGGTTGGTAGATAACGAGAATATGTAATAGTCAGGTCATGATCGTGACAGGGTTCTTGGGAAATCTTCGACATAACCGATACAGATCTTTTTGCCATGTGTTTTGCCGCATTGGCTAGTTAGATCCTGAGGGTATACAATCCTGACCCACTAATGTGTCTTATCGAAAAACAATACTGCACACTTGCATTTGTAAATACGCTATCTTTTGTTTAAAAAATCTTTAAATTTTTAGTCCTCTTCTTAAACAAGTTTAGAAATTGACATGTTAACCTGAACTTCAACCACTTATTTCACGCAGCTGCATAATCCAGGTCACAAGAAAAGCTTTCTGTAAGTGTAGAACAGCGTAGATTTCGCCATATAGCTCGTTCGTAGGTCACTAACCCAGACTTCAACAAGCGTGATCAGCCAAGACTTATTATTACTCGTGTGGTCTAGACTATAACCTTCCCCACCTTAATTATTCAGCACTTTCTTAACAAATTTATTTTTCATAAACGAACAGCTTGGTTGTTTTTGTCTTGCTCATATCATATTGTAAATTGTAATCGTAATCATTGTCGCACATTTAACGAAATCATGAAAATTTCAAACCACCCATCACTGCACGTTGTTTGCATTCAGCTTACGAAATTATCATTTATATTAACTGATAACTGACGTAATGCTTATTCAATTTGGTCAACCAATAATTCATATTTGTTTGCAATAATCGATCACAAGTCATTAAAAGTGAAATATCCTATGCATAGACTCTTGCATTTTATATATTCATTTCACCAATCAGTCATCTCCATCAGGCATCACGCCACTCAAGGCTTAACAAATCAAGTGTACTAATAAATCATTCTTTCTTGATTGTCACAACAAAGTCAAACTTCATTTTCCAGTAGGGTTCAGTTTATAATAGATTACAATCTAAAAGACGTCTGTAGTCAACTATGAAAATCTCTTATTTGCTGTATTACGATCTTACGATCATAAAGTTGTAAGCAAGCATTACTTCATCAAGGCGTTTTTCCTCGGTTGGACCTTTGGAGGCTTCATAAGTTTTATATTTGTCATTTGTCTTTTATTATAAAATACACAATGGGATAATTTATTGTATTTATAGCATGCATTTTGCCAGTATTACAATCCATTTCCAAAAATCGTAAAATCTCAAATCAAAGCTTATTGTACTCATCTGCGAACAATTGAAGATGGTACTGTTTTCTTATACCTGTTTTTATCTCTGTAGTAATACGTACAATATACCTATACATCTGCACTACCTGTTATGTACTTTTTGTCCGTTTTGAGGAAATCTATGCACACGTATCATTATCATCATAAAATACATGATGCTCACCTAGTCACGACATTATATTGTATCTGACTGATTTGGATATTATGTTTTGTTTGGGAATATCCTGACATTTGCTAGAAAATGTTTTCTTGTACTTTGCTGAGGGATAAATTCAGTTTTTTTTGTCGGTACTTGAGTTTGAGTACACATCATTCCTATTACCGGTATGATTGCATGCAGGTTTATTGGGAGAGTGGGAGTGAATTGAACACGCTGTCAAGGAAAACATATACCTTGAGAGGATCGTAAACTTTCCTTTATATCCTTGTCTATCTTGTTGATAAAGTGCACAATTGTAATATTATGATATATACCCTCTGCAGTGGAAAAGGAAACTGCAATAGGACGAAAATTAAGAGAGAGAGAAAGGCAAAAAATAATACAAGCTTGGAGCTTTAGGTTAAAAACGAAAAAAAATACAAGTCTGATGGAAAAAGATTATCGGAGTATGAACTGCTAGAGGGAAATGTGTGACATGATGATGATATGGGAAACGGTAGGTTTTATTTTAGTTTTAGTACACCACCATCATGCGGTGGTTACATGACTTGTTGAAAACAGTTTTTTTACTGTACAATACTTCTTATGCACCAGTCACCAGTGTCGGTGTTTCTTTTCTAAGGAACGTAACATGTATATAAAGACATGTTAATGATGTTATCGGCCAGGCGAAGTAAAAAAAGTAAAACGAGTTTCTAAACCTTTTGCGTAAAAGTCGGAGACGATGAGTTTTATTGTGTATATTTGGACAAGGGTATAAAAGGGAAAAGTAAACAGTGACTGAGTTAATATCACAAATCAATGGTATGAGGATGGCAATGAGAAGGAGGAGGAGGAGGAGTGACTGATATATGGAGGCTGTGGCGATTTATCAGTTTATCAATCTATTTGTGACTCGGTGATTTGGTGTAGGTATATCCTGATGTTTTATGGTAATGATGGATAAATGATTATGCTGGCAATTAAGGGGATAAGAGAGCGTTCAATGGCCACGCCACGGCCGTTTGACATTATTAGGGTTTTGAGCTGAAGTGAAGACAATATACGACAAAGGTGGATGGGAAACCCAGTTTTATGCGTCAACATTAACAAGACATACTTTTCCAAGCGATAGGATGAATGAAAACCATTTATGAACTTTTTGAAAATTAACAAGAATACTTATCAATTATACCTTGGGGTTTTACGAAATATTGTGATTTAAAATGATTAGGGAATTCTGGGAGTTACGAAAGATGATCAAATATGTGTTGTGGTAATATTTGCTCTCTCGAAGAGTTTAAGGAAAACCTTTTCTTTCTGCAGGGATTTGCCAATTTCGTACCACACGTGGACATGCAGTGAAGTCAAGAAGTTGAGAATGAGTAAATTGGTGAAATGTTTAGAGTGTGACAAAAATAAAAGTATCAACATTTTACACGCTTCATGGTTTTAAGATAAACCAGTATCGGAGGGAATATATAGGTGTCCTTCCATTTCCATGAAATGCATCGTTGCACTTAACAAACGAGCAGTTGACATGTTTCAACCTTGCACGTCTCCCACCATCGTTTTACTTTTCTCTTCGGAAGCAATGCAACTAGGCATGCAAGAAGAAAATGCATTTTGAAAAAGCTAAAACTGCACATCCCTTTCCTCATAACTCACAACACAAGAGCAAGTAGAAACTGGAGGTGACAAAACAAAAACGGGAAAAGGGTATTGTCACTTTAAAGAAAACATGCTGCCATGAAAAAACTGTTATTTCTTTCGTGGTGTAACTCGAGCTGGAGCAAAAAGCAAAAGTCAAGAGTTGAGTGTTTGGTTATTTTAAAAGAATTGAAAATAAATGACTGAAAATGGAGATAGAAGAAAGAAATACTGTTACTATATGCGTAAAATGAATACGAAATACGATATAGACTTGTGTGTGACAAGGAAAATGGAGATTACATCATTTTAAGAAATGTCACGAGCAAAGAACTGCGATCCATATCTGTTCGTGATGGTTTTAAAAGGATCTTATCTGACTTGCAAAAATCTGGCACGATCCAATATTCAATCCACTTAAGCTGGTTGGTATCCATCTGGTAAGAAAGAGCAAGTCGTAAAACCCCTCCTAAAAATAACAATAATCACCTATAATCATTCCGTCTTCTTGTCGTGAATTGTTGCTCATTTAAATCCCATCTATTTCGCAAGTGCCACTTTAGAATCTGCTGTTCTCAAGCTTCTCTCAAGATGTTCGCTGTCCCTGGCCTGGCCACCTTCAAAAAGATATGACTTACATAATTCCTCCAAATGGTACGGCTGTATTGGTTAAGTTCAATATTTACCATTACCATTGCCACACACATTCAGACAGAGAGTGACAGCAGCAGATATTCTCGTTATTGTTATTTTGTCAAAAGTAATTTGCGCAAAGTGACAGAAGGGGGAAAATCTATAACGTTATTTTACAAGGCACATTATCACATCATCATTATCTTCAATAACATTTTGAGAACGCAATCTTAATAAACAGCGTCAGTCTTTGTGTCTTCAGAAAGACGGTTAGCTTCACTTTGCCGTTTTACTTTTGCATGTCATGTTGCACTTTTTTCTCCAACCAAACAGGCGTCTTGTTAGGAGTCGAGGGATAAGAAATCCTTATACAATATGCCTATACGTGTTTGTCATGCAAGTCATGAAATCAAGATTTTGAGCCTTATTGAACAAGAAAAAACTATTATTCGAGTCAAGGAGCAGGAGTAAACTGACAAATTACTACTTTAACAAACTTCTCCGTTTTTGCCTTTTGAAAAGCTGAAATTACGAAAATGCAAAGAGGAAAAAAGGCATGAAGACATATTTCCTCCTTTTTCTAATGGAGTGGAGAGCACAACCAATAAATGAAAAGAGAGACGACGCTACCTTAAAGACTTGTAAAAAAAGTATCTATCATCCGTATTTCTTCACCAGGTAAAAAGGATCAGTGGAAAAAAGTCATATTGAGTGGTACACAGAACTATGAGAGACAGAGGATTGACTACGAAATGGATTATCCTTCGTCATAAAATCTTATAAAAAGTGTGAAGCTTGAGGAAAGACTGAAAAGCTGTTGGTGGTGATGGTGAGGCTGAGGATCGTGAAATGAAGGTAAAATTCGTCAAGTGTTCTGAGGTTCAGTAAAAGGAAAAAGTTAACATGAGGGATTCAAACAAGGCAAGGCAAAAGAAGAAGGATAGGTTATAGTATCCAAATGAAGACGGAGGAACAAGGGAGCTTTGTAGACGATGGTGTACTAGTAAGAGTAGTGTATGGATATTTTATGAAGAGAATATGTACATACATAATATGTTGATGGGTATAGGTACCGTTTATAAAAGTGGATATTTTACATGGGGAAATAGAGTACACTTTTACAAACAGAAAATCCCATGGAATATATGCATGCGCTAGTGTGCACTACATGAGTAAAGAGATTGAAGATGTGAAGCCAAAAACTTTTAACTCTTTTCATGCAGCACATTTTCATCCTTTTGACCAGTTGACGATCAGACTTGGTCTGAGTGAGATGATATGAATAATTGTGGCGTGGAGTTGAGCAAAGAAGTGAAGTTTATATCGAGTGAAGATTTTGCTGGAATTAAGGAGGCTTACATAAATCAGGATACAAATTTGCATAACAGTTGAATTGGATATTTTGTGGAAAAAAACTGTTGACTTTGTTGTTGCCTTCTGATTGTCGTACTGTTTGTGTCACAGTGACGCAAAGTGTATGATGTGATCGTGTTTACGTTCTCGGCAGATAATCACTCACACATTTTTTGCAGGCTTCCTTGTTGTCTTTTGGAAAATCATAGTGGACATATTCACCCAACTGGATTTACTGTTATTATCCAGGTCGCTTGTGCTACAGAACCAGTGTTCCATTTAATTTTTACGAGTTGTGAACACACACTCCATGTGTGACCTCACCGTATAAATCCTTGTGCATTTCTGGTTCTCTGTTTGTTTGTGTGAGATAAATTATCGATAGCAAATACCCTTTCATCCTCGTCAGTACCTAAGGATTCGTAGTTTGAATGATTGAATTAAATTAAAAAGTAAACTAGGCTGATCTTCTGAACCCCTGGTGGTGAGTCTACATGACTCCAGTTGTACGTTTTGAGTCATAAGACACTCATGAAGGTCTGCAAAATCTTGCCTATGTTGTGGAAAAAGTGACACAAGAAGTCAATGAAATCATTAGAGGATGATTCGGATGAGTGAAAATGTGATGCGGTAGTCTGGCGGAATTGTCTCTTGGCACCAAACAGTCTTCCTTGGCGGAGCTTCCGGAGTTGAAGTTTTTGGTCGTGTGCCGACTACTCAAGACTTTTTTATTGTGTCTGCACTCTGCAGTCATTCAAATAAAACCCTTGTGTAAACAGAGATATAAAAGTTTACATAATTCAACAAAAGCACGAGACTCATTTTCTCATCGTTGATTATGTAATCTGCTGGATTAATGAAGTGGTTGACGTTGACGGCCTAAAATAAGAGGTACGTGATAACAACGCATTTATTTTATAATAGTAAAAATGAAGAAACATTCTTTCGCTTTAGGGTTTATGTACGGTCATGTCATTCAAAATGTGTTTATGGTCTTAGCTAGGTGTATGAGAGCGCTTTCGAAAGAAATGTAAACATTAGTCTTAGGTGTCATTATCATCGTAAAAAATGATATAAGCTGACACTCTGTTTACTGCATTATTGATGACCACTGTCAAAACTGTTAGTGTTGTAATCATATTATAATCATAATATATAAAACAACCTTTTTAAAAAGAGGTATAATGCTGCCTCTGTTGAATACGTTCAGTGTGGCAAGTTACGTGAAGTAGCTGAAGCTGAAGGGACGAACCTTATCTGTCTTTGGGTAATTGTCTACCTTCAAGAGTAAATGAAATGAGTGGACTGTCTCATTTAAATAATAATTTTTAAAATGACATTGATTTGCCAATGTTCACCTTTTCGCAAGAAGTGGTGAAGTGGAATGAAGAGGAGTCCAACAAACGAAAAATTTGTTGGTGGCCTTTCCATAATATTCATGTCGTTGAGTAAACAACGTAATTTATTAATTCAATCGAATAATTATTATTAAAGAAATAATTACTGTGAAGATATCATGCCTCCTTAATTCCAAGAATTATTGCTTTAACTTACCTTAGCCAAGCTATCAACTAAATGTATGCAGTTTTCTATTGTGGCTACTCATACGTCATGGCCTATACTTTTGACCATGGCCATGAAGATAAAGCAAACAAAAAGGAAGCATTTGTTACGTACAGCACCTTCCACTGACACTGACCGTTTATCCTTATTCCTGAAATTTCCTTTTGTTAATTTACCGAAAACTTCTGAAAATATGTTGTATTAGATTTCAAAGGAAATCCCAAATGCGTTGAAGGTGGCTTCCTTGAACTCTTGTAAATTAATGTTCCAAGGGCATATAAAGACGTAAGAAGAGGGCAGGCGTGATTACTGTTTTTTCCTCAAGAGTCGGTGGTTATGAGGGTTTATGTGTGTACCTGTTGTGATTTTATCCGTTTTTTTCCTTACCACCTTTTTCTTTCACAATGTGAACTACTGGAACGTGAATAGAATCCTTGAGAAGTAAAAAACGAATTAGATAAGGTGGAGTTTTGTAGAATCTCTAATACGCATAAGATAAAACATTTCCATACGTAGTTTTATTTAGATAACAACGTACGAATTTGTAATATTAAAATTGAGGAACCAGAGAACGAAAAGCTGTAATGTTATTGCGTTGTTTTAAAAATTAATGCAATATTCGAGTAGTTTTGTTTGAACTGGACCATGTGCAAGCTTATACGTGAGAACTATAATTTTGTATAAAAAAATTACGGTCATTCTCATCAATTTTCATGATAGTCATGATAATCTACTGTCGCTGGACTTTTAAGTATATGGTTGTAACTTATAAAAAAAATGGACTCAAACTTTAGTTGGAGATGTCAAGTTGTAATCATGAAATCCATTAAATCTTTTGGTACTTCTACGTTAGCAATTTTACATCATATGTATAATCGTTGTCATCATTGGAATTTGGATTTGGAATATAAGTCTGCAGTGGGATAATGTAAGAATATACTGAAAAGGTTTATTACAGTATAACGTACTGACTTTAAATTCCGTTAAAAATCTTTTTTTTTATGCAGGAATAGAATTTTACAATGATTCAATGACATTTTCGCTAATATAGTTACATGATTGTGGTGCAATCATGGTCGTAAAATTTGAATATAATGGAATAATGGCCTAGCAGCACGCACACTTTCACGCACTTTACTTCATGCTTCACTCCCTTCCACGCATAAAAGCATGTTTCATGTATAGTGCATAAGCCTGTTGAATTAAAGCATGCGATAGTGATGATGAACTTAATTCCTCACTTCCTTCCTTCAACCTGTCTCTATCGTGTGAAAAAATACGGATTTTTTATATATTGAAAATCAATCACGAAAATGAGATAAATACAGATACAGATATGTACGCAGTCTATCATCATTATTCTTTCAAACATAGTGTTTATTTTGCTGGTTGCAACTTGTCTGAAGTAAGATGCACTTTTTAACTTACACACATCAATTAATCTTATTATAACAAGATCAACAAACTTCATTTTTAAAAGTTACTACGATTTGCTCCCTTCATTCAAGAGAATGGATTTTTTTACTGCATACTGAAGGAAAAATTAATTTCCTCGTTTATCTGGTTTTTTCTCTGTGGCTGTTATTGCAAAAGTCTAGGAAAATTAGTGATTTCCTATAAATCTTCTTGTGCATACTTTTAATGAGAAAAAATAAATAATGAGTTTGATCATTCTCCATAAATCTTTCCTGACCGTAATTACCTACCAAAGTTTATATTGTGCCAAGAAGCTGAGCTCGTAAATTAGCAAAATATAGTTTAGATTTTACGCTGCAGAGGAAATCAATGTCAATTGATGAACGATATGATGTTTAGTTTGTAGTATAATCAACAAAAAGTTTATTCAGGAAACCAAAAAGTTTTACTAAATTAAGACCGCACACATATTATTATGTGTCGTAAAACCATCATCATCTCTGGTATGCATGCTGGTGGAAATATGGTACATCTTTCTCGATGCAATTTTGGCGAAATATGAAGCGCATACACGAAATATATATATTATTCTGTACAATTTGGTTACATCAGTTTGGTTACAGGAGATGATGAGTTAAAATTAAAATACATAACAGCTCTTCTTTCGCCACCAGTCTGAGATTCGTTCCACCTGAGACTGTTAAATGAAGCAATAAATATGGTCAAATGCGGAACTCAGGTAGCAAAATAGCCAGAAGCAAAGGATTTTAAACACTCAACACTCAGCTCACACACAATACACATGTATTTCTGTATAAATACACACTTATATAAGCTAAGGATAAAAAAGTGAGAAACTGGTCATTCTTATTGTGAGACTGCTGAGTACATAGACAATTTTTATGTATGCCTAATGTAGTAGCACCTGTATCAAAAGAAATGGTGACGATGATCAAATCTCATCTCTTTATGAATGAAGCTAGAGAAGCCTCACATCAGGACTTCTTTTTGATGATGTTGTTAGCGTCGTTGACTGCTCCCGTTGTTCCTTTCAATTCTTCCCAATTTTCTTTCATCATCAGAAGAGGAGAGCCAAACGCTTAATTTTTTTCTTATCTTATAGCTCCAAAAAATCTAAGGGGGGAAAGGGGAGGTTGTTCTTAGAGAGAAAAAATGGGAGTAGGAGGTTTCTATAAGAAAATAATGAAATGGAGATTTTTTGCACATGATAGATCATCTCATATTTTTTGTAAATCTTTCGAATGCTATTCTGATTGCAAGCATAAAATTATCGTCGGCGAGTGAGATTGAAACGAAGAGCAGAAAAAAAGGATCTCACAGTTTGAGTGTGTGTGTGAAGTTGCACAGTGCATAAAAAATTAGAGGCTACTGTAGAAAAAAAGATTTGCTGTTGATGATGATGATGACCTAACCTGATTTAATGAGTTTTTACGAGGAGTGCAATGTGTGTGCCCTTTTTTGCAGATTTGCATTCTGAATTGGATCATGTGTGTGTGTAACACAGACAAGAAAAGGGGAGATGAGGATAGAATGATTTTAGGCAGGTAAAACGAAATGTGTGTGAGATGGGGATAAAAAATTATGTAGAGTGTTAAGATGCAAATAATACTCATATATGCGTATTTTGTGTGCATGCATGCTGGTTTTCTTAGTCTTTGTGGTGGGTAGGTGGTTCAAGTAGTCATGATGTAAATACAGAGTATAGATTAAAGTTATTAGTTGAATGGGCATGAATTTAATTATTGTTTGAATGTGATTTTTTTACATGTCCCGTTTTACCTACCGCTTTCAGTTTTAATTTTGAATTGTAAATAAAGTTTATTTTTTAAACTGGGAACATGGGAATTATTTTTCATTGTTTGAACACAGCGGCACAGAATGTCTTTCCTATTTGATTTGGTGATTCAACTTTCTCGTATTTGCAAAACTGCATTACACACTGCAACTGAGCATCGACACTCAACCAATCTCCTCTGAATCTGTTGAGCAGTTGGCAATACCACCAATAAATGTATTTGTACTAGGATAATTAAATATGCAAATAGTAAGTAAGAGAAGTAGGTATGCAAATGCAAACTGTAAAATGCTTAGCTTGTATCATTTTCTACCACATTTGTATTGGAAAATGGAAGTTGTTGCTGTTGTGTGTGGTGGGTTTTCCATTCATTCTTGTCGGCAAGCAAGCCGCAGCGATTTCTCGAACTGAATTATCGAATGGTGACCATGGCCTAAGATCTATCATATAGTCTTTGGTTATCCTTCACCGTCTCGACTCGACGTGTTCCACGTAGTGCATGATATATGTATCCAAAATTATATTCCTTTTCACAATAATCCAATACGTAAGTAAATATCTCGTATATATCCATTCCATATATTTATAACGTACACGTTTGCGAGTATAGCGATAGCGAACAAAGCAAGAAAGAATGAAAGAATATATTTTACATGACATGCATAAGTCTACCATGCTTTGTGCTTTTGCGTGCAAGCTAGCTGGATAAGATCATCGATATTGTGTCTTATCGTCAAAATTTTCCAAGCTTATAGGGAGCCAGTACATTCTACCGATATGTGATGTGATATTGATCTGATAACTATATGCATGCACACAGCCAACCTTGGGAACATTTTTGGGGAAAATTTTACTTCAAACTCTCAAAAATCATGATGCTTCATTCATTTTTCTAGACTGTCTCGTCTGTATATCCCGCTTCCAGTATAGCGTAATTTTATACACAGAGCTAATTTATACAAGCAGCAAAGTTGTAAAATTGGGATATATATACGAAGATAGTAATTGTCTTTTATGACAAAAAGTGAGATTTTTCAAGATGTGGATGTTACATACTAGACAAATCAGAACCCTTTCTTCTACGTTGACTGATGATGCCGTGACCATGCCACAAAACAAGCCGCACCCTTTATAAAAACAAAGGGTTTGTTGCTTGTTGGCTTGTGCTTTTGTGAACATGAGCTCATTCGGAGTACTTGGCAATATACTCATGACACAAAATGTCTCCATTCTATTATCTGACAATTCTCTCATTTCGTAATATTTTAAGAAAAAGTATTTTCTAAATTAAGATTTACGTATTCTATTTTTTTTACAAAAGAGTGATATGATGTGAGTCAAGCCCTGAGAATTAGGGCTTTTGTAATGGACAAATATGCTGTGTTTTTTTAAATTCCCTTATACAACTGCGTTTCCTGTCCTTTTGGAATTTTTAAAAATTCATTTATTACCTATTGTACTTCGAAAACCACAAAGGGGATCATTTTCAATGTCTATTACATGTGTCATATTAAAAATGCCTTCACAGCACTTAAAAAATTATCTCGGTCATGAATACGCTTTTGTACTCTTCATTCCCCTTTTTCTCAGTATTTTCTTCGAAGATAGCGATTAAAGAACCCTTGAAATTCCTGATGACTTATAAAACGCCAACGAAACTTCTGAAAATCCTTTACTCTCAAAGATGCATTGTTACAAGATGACTCACTCTTAAGGCATGCCCCCTTCTTCTCAGAAGAAGTTTTTTGTCGATATAACCAAATGATAAAATACTCTCAAGAAGAAAAACATTTTCATTCTTGACAAATCTGCTTAAGTGTAATCCCTCTTCCTTGGAAAAAACGTATGATATTCAAAGAATTATTATAAGTTATTATCGAAGAGCAGTTTCCAGTACGCGAATGTATACAAGACAAAATGGGTTTGTGGCTTTGGCTCAACGTTTAATGATATAAGTTCAATGGCTCTAGCTGAAACGGCTGGATACACACCTTTATACTCGACGTATTGAAGAAATCCATAATTAACGAAAATGACTCAAGCCATGGAACAGACGCGGACGTTAAGAGAAGCAAAACACACACATGGACTTTTGTGTGGTCAATGGACAGCACATCACACAAAACGAAAAAAGAAGGGCGATGCATGTTACAGAAGAAAAAAAAGGACAAAATGGCCATTTGCATAATGTTCAGAAAAGAAAGGGTTGTTCTAGGACGTATTACAATTTAGATGAGAGAATGCAAACCCAAGCCAGATGCAGGCACATCCATATTAGAATTTAATGACGATATAGAATATACACGACGATGACTGTGAGACATATCAGTCATCGCATTTGAGCGATTAACACAGCTGCAAAAGGACTTCTTGCACACGAGTCTCTTGTAATATGCTTCGGAAAAACACAAGAACACAAGCCAAGAAAATGCCTAAGCAGGAGAACAGGAAAAGTAATAAGCAGCTGCTCCTGTTTTCTGATTATATTGAGAAGTGGATAGCAGAAAATTTTGGGTGTTATTCTGAAAAGTCGTGCAAAGAGGACGAGAGCAATTTTCTGGATGTTGGAGAAAAGTTTACTGAAAAGGGTTAAGCTTTTATGTGAGACTCAAAGACATGAGGATTTGTTCCGGTGATTGCTTCTGTGACTAAATATTTTGAGGTAGAATGATAATGACAATGTCGTTTTTTATTGGAGGGATGAGTCAGACGACAACAATGGAGTCGTCTGGCGAGGATTTTGTCTGGAGAGGAAATCAATGTTTCATGGAAAAAATGAACGAGATAGAAATAGAAAAAACCATATTGGGTGATGGACGTGGATGGTACCTGGGCTAAGAAAATCTCAATAATTTAGATATGCATCACCCGTAGCACTGAAAAATACTTTTGTGATGAATTGTCAAGTTGAAGGGCGAAGGCTGGCTACTGGGGCAGCTTTCGGCTTCATTAGAGATGTACAGAATGAAGAAGTATGCATTGCAATTAGGGTTTTCCACAGGTCATTTGGCTTTTGCTTGTATAATGATTCAGGTGACAAGGATGCAGTCAGAAATCATGAGGGGAATACATCTAAACACTACATTCATGCATTGTACCTCTTGAGAAAAAGGAAGAATTGAACTTGAGATGTGACTCGAATGTTGGTCATGAAATGCATGTTTTATCCGATCCAAAACTTGATTCAATGTTGGCAAACGCTATATGTAAGACAAAAGATGAGGCGGGGCGGCTATTTACTGCAAAAATTGTAGGAGAGATGAGATGAGTCATAGGTATCAATGTGCGAGTGAGAGGTGAAAATGAATCTGCAAATATACTAGACTAGAAAATGTTATTGTTTCATACAAGGGTTTTGAAGTGCACATAGCGAATGCCTCCAATATGCAGGTGATATTGATATGAGGATTTTCTCCTAGAAGTTCATTACGTGCGTCGTCACGGTCGGTGAAGTTTGCACAGGGAATCGTTGTTTGCTATACATACGGTAATAATAATTATTGTTTTCTTACGGAGGAGGAAGAACGTAGTTGCAAGGATGACTCATTTCTTAAGACAGGCTACTATAACATTGGTTGAGTTGAGATATTCATGTAGAATCAAGAGCGTGAAAAGTAGAAGTCTAAACGATGATTTACTTTGAGCCCTTGACTTATTTCATTGCATTGCAGCTTTAAAAAAATTCTTCGAACTTCGTAAACATTGCAAGTGACATAATATTTCAAATGATACTAAGCATCTATATATGTAAGGCTTGCCCCATATATGTAAGTAAAATACATTTAACTTCAAATGCTTAAAATAAACGATAAATTGCGATAATTATTTATAAATTTAAAAACCTTTTCCATACTATTTAATACGTATCCAGCTTCCAGAATGCATATCTCATACTGTTGCTTGTCAGAAGTCATAAGCGGTTAATTACTACGCAGTTTGGAGAGTTCTCAAGAAAAGTTTGTATGGTGTGAGAATTGGAAACATGTTACTTCTCCAGAATTACTCATTCCAGTAAATGCTCCCATATACCTATGTCACAATCACAATCAATGTGCGTAATGAAGTGACACTAATAGAGTTCTCTCATGTGGACAAACATGTTTTCGTGATTCATGAAAAACGTGAATGTATGAATAAAATTAGACACAAAATTGCTAATCGATGAGAAAATGATGATTTATTTGTGATAAGGAATATTGTTTCGATGCTACACTCCGGAAGCGAGTTTTTATTTTATACACTCGAGTTAATTTTATGATTGCATGATATATCTTTAGTATGATTGTTTTGATGACAATGGGCAATTCCAAAGTGAAGTTTAATGCAATTTCCAATGAACAAGAAACAGGGTAAAGTGAGTTATTATTTGCATAATTATTAACTCACAGAGTTGAGTCACGGGTTCCTGATAAATCATAAATCACCTCCGACCAATAAAACCCAAATTGCTAGTTGGGTTTATAACGTATTTAGAGTTATAATAGGATATAATGAAGTTAGTATATGTAAATATATAGTATCATGCTGAAAACATCATCACATCACGCACTGCATAATTCTTTGACATCATCACAATTTTTCACAACATGCATAATTCATCACAGATAGATCAATATTACAATGAACCCTCTCTGAATAGAGGATTTTCTACTGACGTTGTTGGTTATTCTCATAAGAGAACTAAAATTCAGTCATTCCGGTGCAGAGCAGGAAACACACGCCAATTCGACATTTGCATTACATTATGTTCAAGTCTTGATGTGTGGAAGGACGCAGGAAATATCTGGATTTTGGGGTTAGTTAACGCACAACCTAAAGTAGATTATCTCATTGGTCAGAAAGCAGACAAATTTTTATCATTGGTGTTTGCGTTTGTGTTTGTCATTCATGCAATCTCTGCTAAAAATCGTGACCACAAACCCTTCATTCTCAGTCAGTTTTGTCGAGTAGCTGAAAAGTCAAAGACTTCACTGTGATGGAGTTTAGTTTACTTTTTTAAATCAGGGTTTGCGCAAGTTTTAAAAGTTTTACTAATTGGTTTTATTTACGTGTAATTTACTGCTGGTTCTGGCGGCCGTCATGCATCTTATAAGTAAGTTAGATATTTAACATTTGCATATCAGCTTAGGTTTGCAATTCCGCCGTCATTTAAAGTGAAGGTTAACGAAATTTGAAAATTCTTAAATAACTAACTACCCTCAACTTACTTAGCAAGTATTTTAGATATGACTCATCATTCCATCCGTTCAGCGAATGCCAGGGAGCTCCTATCTATATTATGTACTGTCTAGAATTCGAATTAAATCTAAATTGCAAATTAGCTCTAATTTAGAAACGAGCCCAACAAAGTTCGTCCATAGACAATTAGGTATTGTTACGTATCTAGCACACAGCACAGTCACTTCAGCTTCAGTTAGTGCAAAGGATTTTGCAGCAGTTGTGTACAATTAGAGTGGCGACGACAGACAATTTGTTGGCAAATATTTACTCTGGTTACCTATTCAAAAGATGGAATGCTACTGTTGAGTGGGTGCTTTCGCTCATCTCAAATAGAAAAAGACGACTTGCTACTTGTACTTGATGAGATAATGCATGAAAAGAATTTTTCTATTAGAAGTGGCTCCACTGCAGATAAAAATATTTTGTGGATTACGGCAACACATCCAGTATTAGCATTTATTTTGTAAAAATGATGATGATAACTAGGAGAGCAGAAAAATTGCAAATATCATCGTTGCGTTGCCTGCTAACTTCATCCAGATTGTATGTGGAGGAGGAAGGCATGCATAAATGTGGTAATAATGACATTCATTCTGGTTCCATCCGGCGTACTCAGCGTATCCATCCGGTTATCTATAAAAAGCATTTTTTATTGCTGAAGCAAAATAGCGAGGGGGTGGATGACTTAATTAGTCATGACTCTGCGATGTATTCATTCACCTGTGAACCATGTCAGACATGGATGTGGACACACCTGTCTTTATCCATCATTTTTAGGCATGGAATTTTAGTTATGTGTAGCAAAGGAGAAAGAGAGAGGGGATGACAGGCTGATTTGGTTTTATACCCCAAGGTAAAGTTTTTTGAAGTTGTGAGGGGAAATATTACAACGTATTCATTTATAAGCTTGTTCCATAGCATATGAGGGTTTCTATGCGGTCAGAATAATTTTTAAAAGGGAAATACAGGAATAGGCTATGCGAGTTACGCTAACTTCCCCTATTTTGTGCCAAAGTACAACTGACATAGTTGTTATTATGGTATTTTGTAAAGACACTTTCAGGGAAGGCAGGAAAGCTAACGGAAACATTACTGACATTGGGAGTTTGCTCCATGATAAATTCATGGACATGAGTTTAATATTGCAATTTTTTGATGTTTTATAAAGTCAATGTTTTGCATTTACAATCTGACTGAAGAAGGCTAGTTTGATCTGCAAAGTTTGATATGTCATGCAGAAAGACATTGTATATAGAAGTTTAAAAACCTATATAGGAATACTACTGTGTTCTCAATATTAATGATGTTATGTATGTTATGATTATCAACGTCATGCCGTGTCATATTCTCATTTCAGTGAAAATGAAATACTTATTCCGTAAACAGCATAGTACAAAAGTTAGTTTTACGCTGTTTTTCTGATTGCATATTGCATCCTTACTGCGATTTGTGGGTAGACAGCCTCGACCTGTATGAATGAACTATAAAAAATATCCGAGTATATTTATCAACTGATGCTGTATGCATTGACACTTTATTGTTTGACGACAACTTAACACTGAGGAAAATCCCAGCCAAAAGCCACAATATACACCATATAGGTAGCCACTCTAGCCACTATTATTTGACTAAAGTAAAAAACCAATGTGTACCTCGCACAATACGCTTGAAAATGTTACAGGCACGGTCTTGTAAATTACTATAATGCATATATCTGTTGAATGATGTATATGAACGTATTTACGTCTGCAGTAGACAGCGCATAGGTAGCTTGCATTTGTTAGATGAGCTATAGTCATGCAATGGAGTAATTACAGAGAGTTCTAAAAGTTTTCCAATTTTTAGTAAAAGTTATAAATGAAATACTGGATGTATATATGGGCTTTAATACTCATGGAAGCTTTCATTTCGTTTTTTCTACAGGACGCAAACAGTTATCGGTACTTCCCAGCGGATGGCATATTGCCTTTTAGGTAAAATGGGACTATTTTCACGGACATTGTTCAGTTCTGAAGATATCGTGTGACAGTTTTCAAGTGACTTTGTGACTCTTTATTTAAATAAAAAATACTGTGCAGAATATTATAGTAAAGGGAAGGGCGATATTTTAGCAACTTATAATGGAGCCAGACGAAGGTCGGATTTCGACAATAATGGGTGTCAGCAATCAAGCAGAAAGTTGCAGAAATAACTGTACCAGTGTTCAGATAATTAGCAGAAAAAGGAGAAGAGAAAATTACAGTGATTCAATTATCAGTCAGCATCAGTGTCACAGGATGACACTCTCATTTTATCCTCTAGTCCTTCTCGCGTCCCTCCTTTTAATGTGTCTTATCCCGTTACCGGCACATTGCCTTCCTTTTGATGGAAGCTTGATAAGTGGGAGTAGCAGTAGTAATTACAGATCTCAAGTGGATCTTCTAATTGATCCCATTATCCAAGCAGAGAATGAGGAGGATGGATTGGAGAGTAAAAGAGTGGTTGCTAAGTCTGTCTTTGACATGGTGCTGAGGACACCACCGCCTCCAACAAGCTCGACGAGGTGTCCACTCGGGACACAGAGTCCGTTTGAAGGTGGCCCATGCATCAAAAAGAGCACAGGGCCGGTTGCCTTACTTGATCAATCATTTATTCTCGATGACTTGAGAGGACTTGCGAAGGAAGGATTCTTGTTTTCAGGAGGTTCGAAAAAGCGAACTGGATCTGGAGGATCCCGGAAAAGGAATGGAAGTAGGTTTACTTCCACAACAACAAGTACGACTCCACAGCCGACTACAACGGTGCCTTCCACGACGGAAGGGCCAGTGCCTGAAACTACTTTTACGACTCCGGGTAAGCTAATTTTAGTAATATTTCAAAATACTTTATTCCTTTTCTCAACTCTCTGGCTAACTTCCAAACTTGAATTTTTTGGCAAACTTCAAGTTAAAACTGCTTGAAGAGCGAGGAAAAAAATTGTCCACGTTCGTCTCTCGTCCTTCATTCATTCAATGTGAATTGACGTCAATTCCTGTATTTTTCCTTGCGATGACTTTGTAAGATAACACTAAACATTAAAAAAAAACTCTTCTAGAAAAATACACATAATATATACTAGTAATATCACGGGAGAACTATGTATATAATATTCTTGTGCAACTGCTTTTTTGTAGGATTTGGCAACAAACGTTTTTGCAAAAAAAATTAGCAGATTAAATTTGCAAACGTAATAATCCTGACCTTGATTTCCCTGACTTTTATTTCAGGAGATAGTCCGGACTCAACGGAAGTAGTTACCCAAGGTCCTGGCGTGACACCCCTTGACATTAGTTCTGCATCTGGAAATATCCCAAATGAGGAAGTGAGGAAGCCATTCTCTTCTGGAGGAGAGGAAATAGTTTTCCCATTGGATAACACCAGTCCTGGAAAAGACGTAACCTTTGACACCACCCCAATCACATTTCCAGATGATTCACGGTTTGAGGATTTGATAACAACAACAAGAACGGAGAACACTCAGCTGAATGAAAATCGTGGGAACAGTGACGGTAAAATTAAACGTTACAGTTTTTACTCTCCTCCTCCTCCTCATATTCCTCCTCCTTCTTATCTTTCTTCTTTTGATAATAATTCGTCATTTGAGGATGAAGTTGTCAATCATAATGAGAAGAATACTAGTAGCCGAAGCGCGGTCCATTTTCAAAGTAATCATATTGGCAAGCGACGCTATCGACATACTAATAGCTACAATAGAAGAGGAGCTTCTTAGTTTAATGCAGATAACTAAAAATATAGTAGGTTTAACCAATTAAAGTCATCCTTGTAAAAATTACTTTGTAAATATAATCATAAGCAATGCTACACCTTTTTTGTTTTTATCGTGCTGTGCATGGTTTTTATACTCTCAGGGTCATCGTGTGTAAAAGATTTTTGCACTGTAATTTTTAAATTAATGACGACAAGCTATAAAATTATCAAACTTCGCTCTACGCTGGGCTAAACTAGATGTGCATGTGACATGTTTGAATGAGTCGTAAAATATTGTAATCAATTTTTGGATGTAATGATTACACGGTTTTGGTGTTAAATGAGTTTTTTTCCGCTAAAGCAGTACTAGCTCCATTTAAGACGATCCCGATCATTACGTCAATTTAAGGGATATGAATGCTGAGGAGATAGCAAGCGATTTTATTCTTTTACCTAAGATTTATGTTTGATGACATGGCTTAATTTTCAATTTTGTAGTGCAAATAACAATAGTGATAAAAGCGTGCTAATAATATCTCTATATGCATTTATGACTGATGGTGAGTGAGTTCTGGACAAATTGTATTGAGGGACCTGACTGATAAATATAAGCGTTAACATGCTTTATATTTAGAAATAAACTAACTAATATAAACCGTAGTGCTATGTATTTGCTATTTAAAATTCAACAAACATAACCTACCTTCTTCAACTTCAACCCTTTCCTATCAACAATCTCGATTCCTTTAAAATGTTTGAAACTAACCAATCAAATCACTCCTATTTATATCTTTGTAAAATCGTGTTCTATATAATTTGCACGAATCTACGCGAATAATTTATGTTCTTGTAAAAGGATAACTTTATCAGATGGATTCATTTTTTGGGTTGGATTTTGATGTAATGGTTTAATATTAAAAAAAGTGTGACAAAATTATATTTTAAAAGCTATTTATTCTTGTAATTACTTTACTAATTACTACCTCTAAGAGAAACTACATGTTATTCTGTTTGTAAAATATTAAAATGAGTTATGGTTTAACTATATTTGTTCATCTAATTATTCTCTATATGGTTGTACAAAACTTTTTGACTGCAGTATGTACAATATTGTAACTAACTAATAATATCATATTATAATATGCTTAACAAAAATCTTTGAATCCTTTCATTTCTGTATATTTTTTTCATTTCTTATTACTTCACTTTGCTTCATGTGCCTCATACATTAGTATTAGTATATTTATGTAGGTATGTATTTCGCTAGCTCCATTAATTTTTATATTCTCCATCTATTTTTCATTTCATGACATAAAGCCGTTGCTCGACCACTGCGTACGTACTGCATATTTTTCCAGTTGAATCACTCCGACATGGACGATTTAACCACAGTTTGTATTTTTCTTGAATCTGTCATTTGTCTGTCATTTAATCGTAATAGATCATGTCTGAGATTAATTCGTAAAATATGGTTTACTCACTTCAACATCTTTTCTCCACGGACGCTGGACCACCCCCATAAAGAAAAGCACGTATTGAGATCTTTGTTGGAGGTCAAGTATCGCAAACAGACACACGATTACGACTGTATAAGCAAAAGAGTTTGATGTGGAAGGTGGAAAGGTCATGATTATAGTGTAACACTTATAGTGTAAGTGTGAACCATGGAAGAGTTGTAGAGAATCACGTTTGTGATTATCTAAGAAAGCAGGAATTTCTATCAAAAATACGTAATGTTCCAAAGGACGGTACTCATCTGCCATTACTAATATTTTTCTTTACTGAGGACGAGATTGATGACAGATTTAATTGATTTAAATATTCCACATAATTGTAGGATGTACATTGACCACACAAGCTGTATTTGATAGTATGCGAAACTGATAGTTATCCTATTTTTCACGATGATGCAATGTAACCTCTGACTTGACCTCTTCTACCAATTTATACACATATATTACTGCGTACAAATAAACATTCTATAAGAACAAGACCACCGACTGATTACATCGTGAAGGATAATCTTTCCCAAGCAGAAAATTTAAGTGATAAGATGAGAGGGATGAGAACATCCGAGAAAAATATAATTTATTAGTCACAGTTCAATAGTAGAGTAGTGATAACATGTGGTACTAGGGCGAAGGATAAAAATATTTTTGCGTTTTTCTTTGGAAATGCGAGTTCTTTCACATGAAAATCCACGTTGAACATAGTCCAGTAATAAACCACACATATGCAAATGTTGAACGGCAGATTTGAAACGGAATGGAAACACGCATAAAAATGTAATCATCTCTCATTCAACGCTTTTTCTTCAAGATGGGAAAATGTTTACAAGAGTACTTGTAAATTTCAAATGTTATTATTTCTCCAGAGGAGGAGAAGAGCTGTCTTGAAAAACGCGGAAGTAATTATCTCAAACTGACGCTGAACATCCCTCCAACAAAATTCCAAATCTCAAAGCGTATGCTGTTTTCGAGGTGATCACTCCTCCGTCGAGTAGTGTAATACAAAAGTTATAAGTTTGAACATAACAATTCCCATTTGTTTTAAGAAGACTTCATGGACCACGCAGAAACGAGTTGGTGTATGCATATTTTTATTATTCGTATGAGCTCTTCCGTACAAAAATTTTTATAGAAAGAGAAATCTGAAAGATGCAAGCATAGCAGGAGATGTGTGTAATGGTTAAATTGGTCTTGTATAGAGTCGTGACATTATCAGCTGGAAAATGATTATGGCTCTTTTCCATTCCTCCGTAATATAATTTTGTACAGTCATGAATATCAAGGGAGAAGATGAATGAATGCAAGTTGATGTGCTGATGACCTGGCTGTGTCCTCAATCTTCTGCAAAGTGAATTGGGTTCATAAGTCTTAGAATGGCCTTTTTCAAAGATGTACATAATGGCATGTGTGTAATTTCACACAAGGGGATTTTTGTTTTAAAAAGATTTCGGAATTTGAACTGGAAACCTGCGTTATTATATTTTTGAATGTATGTTGCAAGATCACTGCATACGTGACAAAGTTGGCTGTTCTGTTTTTCCTCACTCATCCATCCAGATAGATCTGTGTGTGACGTGAACCGATCCGTGAAAAGCTGAGAAGTTATCGATAGATATTATTGCCGTCGACTTTTTGGCTCTTATCTAACCAGAACATGCCAGACCGTAAGGAGCCATTTGAAAAAAGCATTTGATAAATGTTTGCTACATTTGCACATTTTTATTATGCGCTTCATCACCCGCGTCGTTTATGACCCCGAAATAACCGATAAAAAAGAGAAGGCACGGTTTCATACACTTTTCACTTTTTGAACATCATTCATCCCGTTTTTCTTGTCTCGAAGCCAAGAAAACCTTGTCGGATGGGAAAAGCCAAGCGAAACAGAGTTGCGAAAAATAATGTTTGCTGAATTGGAATAAAAACAAGACGTGTAAAAGCCATGTGTATCCTTTTGAGTAAGTCAGTTTATACTTCGTCACTCCGTCATTCGAATTTGAGTGCTATATACCGAAAGAGAATATTTATAAGGAGTATATTATTTCATTCCCGACATCTCAACTCAATTTATGATAAGCTGCACCATGCCCTGCTCCTGTTGCACTGAGACTAAAAATGAAATCCTATACGTTTTTCTCGGGTGAAATACATCGACCTGCTTGACCGACCGAGAAAATCATGAGAAAATAGATGCCAGCCCTGGTTTCAAATTTTTCAACAAATTCTGTAACATTTCATTTAACAGATTACGTAAATCGGCAAGTTTCATCGGGTTGCGCACGAAGTTTATATGACAAGCAAAACTATAGGAGTCGACTGGTATAAATACTTTTTTTCTGGCACATGGGAATGCAAATCATGACTTGTCATGTATAAGTGTCATCACATCTAGTCATGCATCATGCGGCAAATACATGCACACAGAAGAAAAATTGAATTGGAAAAGTATTACATTCGTATGGGCAGATTTGTTAAAGACGGTGATTCCTTATCGTAGACTGATCCACCCCTCTTAGTCTTGAGTCATACGCGAGTATTTTGAGGCGAAGCGAAATTCCTCTTGGGCATTTAATTCACCAAAAATACATATCCGGATGAATATATATGTTGCAGATGGGAAGAGTCTAGGCTGGAATGAAAAGTGCAAAGTATGTTCATGATAAAGACGAGCAAAATTATACGAGAATTGGGAATGCATACATATGCATAATTAGATAAGACTCAAATGGTGGTGGGGAGGATATGGAGGAAAAAAGTACATCAACTGAAAATCGTCTTTTATTACGTTTATTGGCAAAGTCATGAGGGCACGACTTCTCGAGTATCGTCAGGCAGTCTGGTTTACTTCTGCGTGGTATTTGCAGAAAAGCAAATGAGGCGTTTTTTAAGACTTGACTTTAAAGATGTGTATAGTAGAGTATAACAGCATTTTGTGCCAAGAAGGAGGGTATTTCATGGATGGGTTTGCGTTTGTTCTATGTGACGTACATTGTCATCCATCTGAAATTCATTTAATGTTATATAGATGATAGATGAAAATTAAATGGATTCTAAAAAAAGACGATAAGGATATTAATACATGTCTGCCCATTGTGTGAACATTTGCATCATATTTATCTTTCTGTAAATTAGAATTTAAAATAATAATGTTAGCGTTAAATATGGTTCTTTTTGTCGGGGGTTTGTGGGTGTGCCTATTTTCCCAATTCCTCAAAAATTGTGCTTATCATCCTTAACGAATTAAAAATTTAATGAAAGGTAATGTGACCTAACTGGTCTTATAATATAGAACAAAATCAAGCGATTTTGAATGAATAATTTTCAAACATTATTTCTGCAACAATTTCCGGAGTTGTAGTATTTTCTGGAATTTGTTGGTTGTAATTTGCTCTTGAATCAAGTTAAAATGGGACATTCGACGAAAGCTTGAGGCTTGAGTGTAATGACGTAATGGAGTGTTAAATAAATTATAAATCCACTCTATAGCCAAGAATGTCTGCAATTCTAAATATCTTTTTAAAATTTCAATATATGTACTCTACTCTATTCTATCCATCTTCTGAACAAACTTTTAGTTTTGCTTAATTATTGCATATTTTGCTTCAGTTAAACATGTTCACCATGCTTGTAGTTTTTACATGCCAAAAAGATTAACGACTTTAGAAAAATGTGCAAAAACGTAAACAAGTATGTAGGGAACTCCGTTACAGGTAACCCAAACTCATAATTTACAAGGGTGACTAATCCACCCATCACCCACAAAATGTCACATCCTTTGCCAAAACCAATTAGGAGCGTACTTCAGCAATAGCTAATGAGAAGGGGATATGATAGTGATGTTCAAAAAGATCTGTTGTTGTTGTTTTCCATATTACAACCAACTTATTTTTGCGTGCTGAGTTAGTAATGCTAGAAGGAAAACTGTTGAAAGATGACATGAGATGATGACAAACTTTTTATGCATATGGTCGAAACCTGAGGTGGTAGTGGAACTTGCCATTGCTACCTAAAAACTATCTCCGATGAAGAAGGGACGTTTAAACAAGAAAACGACATGCGGTGTGCATGTCGCATCAGCATCATGTGGAAATCGTAAATCATGTTATCTCGAAACTTTTTATTATTTAATGGCACGCTTCCAGCAATAAAGAATCGATCATAACTTCTGTTGTTTCGAAGATGTTCTTTGTCCACTTTCGTTTTTTCGCTTTTATTATCATCCCCCCTTTTCGACGTAATCCATGTCACTGCCGCTCTGTCATCTGTGACAAGAGTTGAAAGTTTGAAAGCTGTTTGAAAGGTCATCACTGGTTGTTTGACATTTGATAGGGGTGTCCCATGTTGTAAAGAAAATGTGGAAAGTGCATTTATAATCATCAGATTTTTCCCTCATGTCAACTGTCAAATCCAATTAGCTTACGTTATAATTCACAAACAGGGTTAATGCAATATATTGACTGAGGGACGTGTTCATGTTGAATTTTTAGATGAGCAAGCAATAACAATTACAACAACTGCACCGACAACCATTACCGCTGCGCCTCAAAGCTTGTCACAAAGTTCTCATGTTGAAGAGAAATCTGGTCAAGTTCGTGATCGTCATAATCAAGAGTCAGAGTTGGTTCTGATATCTTTACCAAAAGAAGATGATGTCAGAGAAGGCACAACTGCTAGTGGGAGCGAGTTTGCACCGGAAAATGGCCAGAATTTTAGTGAGCCTCAGTTGGATAGCGACAACGGGGAAGGTATGATTTCTAGCAACTAACAATAAATGTAATGAAGTTTACAAGCCATCATATAGAATGTTTTCGAAAGTTTAAAAAAATTATTTTTATCAAGAAACAGGAATCCCAGTGCCTTCAACGACAACGAATGTAATTGCTACCGAGGTTCCTACAACTTTCTCAAGTTTAGAATTATCATCATCCAGTGATAAAAATGTACTTCAGCCTTCTCCACCCATTATTGTGCCAATCTCAAATCAAACAGCAAATCCCATCGGGACAACTTCGTTGACAGATATTACTGACAAGGAATCATCTTTGTCATCAGGAGAGGACGTTTTTAATCAAGATGTTAGGTTTCTTCATCCATCCCGACAACTGGATCAAGGTGGTGGTGATAACTTAGAAATAACTCGTATGATGACCGTAACCGGAGAAGAACAGCCTCAAATCCAAGATCTTACTCAACTTTTTGACAACAGTGGTCAAGATAAGATCAATTCTGACAAGGATACCCCAACCTCCATTTCAATTACGACCACATCCCCCATATTATCAGGTAAGATCTTAAAAATAAACTAACTAAAAAGGCATAATATATTGAACATGTACTCGTGCAGCTTTCACCATATTTTCTCTCCTGTGAATCCATTCCCTTTTCTTTTGTTCACTTTTGTTATCAGCTTATTTTTATTTGGTTCACTGACCACTCTCTGGAGTGATACAATTATCACAGTGCAGTTGATAATATATGTTTTCCGTAACCTCATTTCTCTCCCTGAACAATTGACGTTGCGCTAAACCAGTCATAAAATTAAAGCGTGGCAATGTGATTTCACCTACTCACAACTTCCATTTCTCATTTTATGATTTTCGGCAGAACGAGAAGAGCCGTCGGCGGAATTAGATGGGGTGCTATTCTTAAACACAAAAGGAAGCCCTTTACTCGTGACATCAACAGACACCTCTGAGCAGGAGCCGAGTAGCCAATTCTTCGACGAAAGTAACAACGCAGGTAGTACCGAAGGACCTGTGATCATTACAAAAGAAGCAGAACAGCATGATGGTGTATCTGTGCAACAACCCATGGATGGGAAGCAAATTATGACAACAGGTGACATGAACATGACAGCAGCTCAGCCTTTACCATCATTCTCGCTGGATGAAGAACAAAGTAGAGTAGTTGTGGTAGGCGACGAGGATCCTTCCTCCACACTTGTAAATCATTTAGTAGGTAGGTATAATAACAAGTTCGTGAGATGAATGGAGCACAAGAAGCACCACAAGTTTGGAGCTGGTCCCTTGACAAAAATAAAAATATCACTTTGGATGTTTGTATGCTTGTAGAGATTATAGACTCCCAATCCCTAAAGTGTCCCTTTTCCTTTAATCAATTCAGTTTCAGAAATGACCAACAAGACAGATGATGATGAGGATGAAACGGTTGTTGTAGATGGGGATAGAGATGGTGGTGATTTACTGAGCATAAATAATCCCACGGTTTCACCTGTCCAACCCAATAGCCAGACAAGGAATCAGCAGGTGATTGTGAACAAAGACGGAGAGATTTCTTCTGAAGAAACGAGCTCAAGTTCAAGGGATTCGATAAGAAAGCAAGAGGAGCTGGAACAACCGGTTTACAGCGAGGTGGGAATGACACCTGAGTTTTCTACAATAATTCCGCCCACGATACCAGCTACTGTATCAAGATCCCCTTTCCAACCGAAAGACACTTTGCTACAGTTTCAACTCCCGATTGTCACTAGAGGACCGATCCGGCATGGGGATAGCTTCCAAACATTTCCAGAGTTTCCTTCCTCTGTTCGTGGGAGAATCCGGTTCCCTAATGAGCTGCCTCCAGTAGAGCAGAATGGTCCAGTGAAGATTAATTTTCGGGGTACCGTCAGACCTGTCTTTGTGGAAGATTTCCAAATCGACTACCCCCCAAAGTTCATATCGACTCCTCATAAAGTTCATCATTCACAACAACCCCCCGTGGAAGAGAGGTCGTTCACTCCGGTGAAAGAAGCAAAATGGGAAACAGCGAAACCGTTCCTTGCACCCGTGGATACATCCCCGACGACGCAAACCAGTCCATCCGAGTATGGCACTGGCTCCACAGAATTTTTAGAGTCAGAGTTGGATAGGAGACATCAAAAGACGCGGAGTAGAAATAGGAGTCGAGAGTCTACGACAAATCAATCATTGCCTCCAGAATTCACATTTTACTCTCCTTCTCAGTATCCTCCTCTACCTCCGGAGGTACAGCAGCCATCACCTTCATCGGCATCCGAACAACAACCTTTTTACTTTGCAAGAAGAAGCCCGGCGTCGGATTTAGTTCCGTTTGGATACCTGAACTTTGGTAGTGGTCAGGATAATAGGTTCAACAATAACAGGCGACGCTTAATTTGGTAGGCTAATTAAGGCTGAATTTAGTTGACATTGTATTCTAAACTCTGAAGATATATAATTATAATTATCCTTAAACATTGTATATTGTTCACATACATAGCTATGGCTGCATGTAAATTATGAAACGTTGAGCCGAATAGACGCTGTTTGCCACACGCAAGGAATACACTAGCGAATTTTCTATTTTATGTGTTTGGGCTGTTTCGCATTGTGTCCGATTTAAAAGTTTTGTGCTTGATTGTAATTTAATTATATATTGGCAGTATAAAGTTAAAATGAGGTAGGTATGTCCGGAGCAGTTGCAGTAGTCAGTTCGCTGGGAAATTAAGTGTAGTTTGTTATTTACCTCAAATGCTTAGATTATTGAATTAAGATATTGCAGCTCACAGAATATGTAAAAAGGATAGTCTCAATTTTCGTTAATAGTCAACTCGCTAAAACTGTTATTAATCAATAATTAATTAATTTTTAGTTAGATTTTACTCACAGTACCTCTATTGTATGAGATTGTAATGCTGAAAATTGGCAGTTTCACGAGAACATTTTTAAACGAAACTCAGACGTTGAAAGTTAAGTCTGGGAAATGATTATTTTAATTGAGTAAGTTTGAATACACTGACAATGATGTAGGCTTGACTTAAGCGTAACACCAAAAAGTTGAAATCTGACAGATTTTAATTTTAATGAATTTTCGATAATGGCCTTAAGATTTTTAAAATAAGGATATAATGAGTTAATTAGAAATGCTACAAACGATTACGTATTAGTAATTAATTAATTAATTGTTCAAGTAAGCCAGCTATGACATGACATAGCTAACTGTAAGAGTAAGAAATGGAGCTCTCACGAAGGAAGAAATAGTTCAAATCATCAATGCCATTTCTCAAAATGAAAAGTATTTAATCACAATCACAACAATTAATATATTTGTGTATAGTATATATCCAGTACTGTTATTTAAAGATAATTACATGAAAATATTTATACGCGAAAATACATATTGCTTTATATTACTTACTTTTTGTTTAGTTATAAGGTATTATTGACAAGTTACAATTGGATGTAAGTATGCAGACTGACAATTTTGAATTAGCATTTTAAAAATACCATCTTGACAAATGATGTACTGAGAAAAAGTGACGTAAATCCTTCACGGAGTAATAAAATTGGTAAAACTCAGTAATTTACTGTATGCAGCATAAATAATTTTTTGAATTCTTTTCCTAGGTTTTCAAACGAAAAAATAAGAGATTGTACGATTGCGATAAATAGGATGACTGGATGATAATGAGACGTTGCTACAAAATTCATCTACTTTAGTGCCAAATAGTCATTGTGATAAATACAGGATGGGGACTGATAATTCCTAGGAAAAAACTCCTTCTAATTAGGTGATTACTACAACATACAACACAACTTTTTCAATGCATACAACTATTTTTTTACTGCAACTTAAAAACATTTAAAAACATTTTACAAACATTTGGTAAAAATTAGGGTTGATCATATTGTTTTTGAAATCTAACATAAAGGAGCAAACTCCAAGTTGAATGTTTTATCATCGCCGTCCTTCTTTTTCACGGTGAATCCTTGCAATTTTAAATCCTGAGTTGTGGAGTCCTTAGTCAAAGAAAGCAAAGCATGGTCGCTTTTTGTACTTTTGACTTCAGTAGTGCCTCCATTAGTGTCCTTAAATGTCACTTCATAGCTGTTCACTGCGGTTGGCTTAATGTCAAATTCGAAAATGCCAAGTTTGTAGTTCCCTCCTTTAATATCTGCCCTATCAACGTAGTCAATTTCGAACTTGGAATTTGGTCCGTCCGCCGGCATGTCTCCTCCCTGAACGCATTTGCTTGCTGGATTGGCAGAGGTAATGAATACCGTAATGGTGTCCGGACTGTTGATATAATCAAAAAGAACTGATATTAAGATGTCATAACATTAGCTTGCTCTTAAATATCAAAAGTAATTCACCTTGTAAATGGGACCCATTTGGGCAAAGTACTGCTATGGAATAAATATCATTTTCATTTTACAGACCAATATGTAATAGTGCAATAGCTAGGTATAAAATTATACGTAGGCTTAAACTTTCTTTTACCTGGAAGTAGGCTGAAGCTTGTGGTTCTGAGTTTTCTCAATCGTTATTTTATTTTCGTTTCCAGAAACTTTTAGGTTTTTATTGGCCTTCGCAAGCACATCATTATTATCCCCTTCAATCTCCACGTTGTTGTTGTCAAACAGCTTGATAACGCCGTGAGACCCCTTTAGATCAGTGTTTTCGTTAGAGGTTCCCTCCAAGTCGTTGCCATCTCCTTCCAACTTAAAGTTTTTGGTTGAGGCAATCACCACCTTGTTCTTCTTCCCAGATAGGTTGAAATTGGAACATTTTTTAATGTCTAGGTTGCCCTCTTCCACGTGAAGTTTTAGATTTGTGTTGTCCTCTAACTTTAGTTGACTGTTGGTGCTGGTTAAATCCGAATTCTCATTGTTTGTAATGGAACCCGTATTCTTCTCCCCCTTGAGAATAAGATTTCTATTGTTGGAATGATCAACTTCGCCGAACTCTTTGGGAAAGGGAACTTCCCCCGAAGCCGTGTCAAGTTTCCAAGTGGAAACTAGCAGCACCAGGGTAAACAAAGACTGGGATAACATTTTGCTTTACTTTCTGTGAAAATCAAACTGGGTGTGAGGACAAGGAACCAAATCTGGGGAGTATTTATGTAAAGCAGTCATTAGTGGGAAAATGTAATTAAAGACTTTCAAGGAAGTTTACGTACAGGAACAACCCTTGCTGAAGGTGACATTGTCCAGAGATATTAGTCATTAGTCATTAGCATGATATTTGTTTGAACTATTAATGCAGCTAAAGTATTGCATGTAGTAGTATGACATGATGAGTCACCTTAAAATTTAAATCATGTAATAGTATGCTTTAACCTTCAACTTTCGTTTTTCCAGTAGTAGCTAAAAGGATATACTTTGTTTGTATATTTATGCTAGCAAGGCTCATATGAAGGTTATTTTACAATTTCACTTCGAGGTAAATATATATAGTAAGCAAACAAATTAGACTATTTTAGAGCATTCAAG
>JAHZNA010003906.1:0-11860 GCA_027743935.1 Sinodicranocentrus sp. ZH6 | reverse complement strand
AAAAGTTTAGTTGTGTTTTACATACAATAATAATTATATTGTCACACTTCAAAAGGATATGCGAATGTGTTGATTTTTGTTCGTTTTCTTCGACGAGTAGACGTTACGCGTTACGACACAATAACATACGCACGCGTGCATACAACTTTTTCCGAATTCGCGTTCTCTGACTACAGCGTATTCTATCTAATGCATCGTTTTGAATTCACTCGACAAAACGTCTTGTAGAAACAATCCTCAATCATTCTCATAATATTTATATATACACTTAACTACGTATGGAAATATCGAATGTTTCTTTACGACTGGTCCAGCAAGATTCTTATACATCCAGTCCTATCATTCAAATACGCAGATAATAATTCTTTAAAACATGCATTCAGAAATGTTTATATGTATATAATATTATAACAGGAGATTTGTGATGTGATGTCACATATTTGTATCAATAATCCCAGAATGTAGATTTCTGTCATATGGATAAAATCGACTTTTTTCTTACAATCAGCCAACTTAACTTACTTTACAAATTATGTATCACGGAATAAATTTAAGGTTTACATCTCATAAAACTGAGATTCATTTCGTACCGGAATAAGTTACAGGGATGAACAAAGAATAGTGAAACCGAGAACAATTCACAACAATGACAAGCAAATACATAATACCTACATACACTTAATTTATTTTACTAATCTTAGATACTACGAGGACTTCTAGTACATAATAGTAACAGAGAATTTTAAAAAGTTGATTTTTACAATATCACGGCATTTGGAGCACCAATCCTGTAAACTGGTACCTTCGAAAAGGGATCCCAGTGGCTCACGATTTCAAATTGCAATACACCGTACATCATAATGGTACTTATGGATTTACAAATAAGGGAAGAAGATATTTAAAAAACTTACAACATTTACAACATTCAACTTCTGTCAACTGTTACTGAAATATATATACTCAGCCATGCCATATTATTATTCCGTATTTAATGACTACCAAAGATCACGTGGTTGTTGAATGAATAATCAATGCCGAATGAATTGCCTGATGCCGCAAGAATAGAAAGTATTTGGCATATACACGACAAAATCCTGTCACTCATAAGTATCATAATATAGTGATTTTGTAAAGTACAAGTAGCCAGGAATAAGTCATTTCAGTCTTATTTGACTTCACTGGCAATAATGCCCACTGTTGAAATAAGCAAGTTGCTCGAGTGAAATTATTATTTGGACCATTTATGATGAATATTAATAATAGAATAAAATCATAAAAACTTAGAATTAAAAGGTTGGGCATTAATCAGGACTCGTAGTTCGGAGGCGGCATTGTATCCAATGGGATTCGGCAATCCGTCCGACTACCTCTATTTTTTACGCTTGTATTGTTCAAGCTATTGTTGATATGAGTTGCAGTAATATGGCTGTTATCAAGGCTGACACTGTGAGGACTTTCATTTTTTGCTGCGGCCAGTAGTTGGTGCTGCTGTCCAAGATAATCAGCCATGGGGATCGGAATGCTTACAGAGCTGCTGTGACGGCGAGTTCCTCTTCCGTTCACGTTTGCCCCTCTCGAAGCCAGAGAAGGACGTTCCAATGTCTGTGATTTAACTTCGTTGGTGAAAATCACTTTTCGTTTCGAGAAATCCGTAACGTTCCCATTGTCAGATCCATTTGAAGAAGATATTGGTGGCCAATCCTCTAAGAGGATGAGGTCTGCTTCAATTTTAAGATAACCCTCTTTGGCGGCATTGGACTTGTTGCTGCGGTTTCGAGACAGGATAAAATTCACAATCCCCTGCTCAATCAGGACTGCGATGATAAAATTGCAAACCGAAAAACCGACAAGGGTAAGCCGGAATTCGAACACGGGAGCTACTTCTAGCTCTAGAAGTTTAATTACCCATTCATGTGGCCAAAGTACGATATACGATGTAATAGCAATAAGCACGGCTAGTGATATCATTAAATATTTGTTAGTCCAGAAGCCCTTTCTGTACGGTCTCCCTTGAGAGAACACGATGGCCATGATGATATATTGGAAAGCGGAAACGGAAAATACAGCATAGTTTTCGTAGCACCTGAGATCTTTTTCTCCTTTTGGCTCAAATGGGGTGAACCAAGACTGTTGTTTGACATATGCCAATGATAAGAACTGGATGCCAAGTACAGTGAGCATATGGGCAATGATGGAAAAAACTGGAGGAGTTGAAACTAAATTGGCAGACGGTGGTTGTTTCACCAGAGGACCCGCATACGGCTTAAGGATCATAATTAATTACTTAGAGGAAGGGTGGTGGTCGAGAATCTGAAGCAGAAAATTGAGTTGTCCTTGACGCTAATAAGATGGCATTAAGTCATAACAGTAAATCCAACACCGACACGGTACTCAGCTCAGTCAAGGTCTCGTATGGCCATATGGCGGAGAAAGTAATTAGAAATGGTCATATCACACAACTACCACCGGGAGTCATAGAGAAAAGCCTCTCGTAATAATTATGATAGCTACATCTACAGGTGCCTCGTTTCCTTCCGTAATGTTTGTAGCTCGATATAGGTAACTATACAACATCTTGACTAAAGTACTTACAGTACATACAGTATTTTCCAGAGGTTTCTAGTCCTCCAACTTGCTGAGAACTAATTAAATCCTCTCCAGGATTGTACTACCAGAACCCCTCCATGTCCGTCTGCCTCTCCATCATCATGAATGTGCATAGTATGAATCTCAACAAGAGAATTTCACTTAACACATGTCTAACTCGTCAGACCGAGACGGCCTGCATTTTGGGACAAGCTAATTTCCAAGTTTGGAAAGAATTTCCATCATGTACACAATTAGCCTGATTTTACTTAAGTCGATTTAAGACGAAATTATGAGCAGAGGCTGCATGCTTTCTTCAAATGTGAGTTATATATCTTAACTGGAATTAATTAATTACTTATGCTTCTTGATATCAATTCTATTGTGTAGCTAATTAGGACGTGAAATAAGGCAAGAAACGAACTTCACCAATGAATAAACCTTGAACAGCTATAATGTACACTCATAAAGCAAATTTTATGCAAAATGCAAAGGGTAGAGAAGAACTGAAAAAATGTGATCAATAACTACTTGCCACCAGGACCATCAAGTCAAATTTAGGTCAATCTATAAGGCTGATCTGCTATAAGGCACCAACGAAAGAGCTTCATTTCTACAAAGGAAACTGCGAGTTGAATAATACCTACTGTAACGCAATCCCATGACTCAATTATAAATCACAATGAAAAATAATACTGACGATGAGAAAGGGAGCGATACTATAGTGATATTGATAAAGTGAGTGATAATCATCTTTTCACCGCTACGTAAATATACTCTAGTCAAAGTAAGTAATTAGTATTAGTTCGAATGCGAGATGAAAGAGCTCACCAACAAAGTATCCGAGAGATTGCAAAAGTTCCACAAGTTGCTGCTTCTGTTCTGGATTCATTCTTGCAAATACAGTTCCGCGGACAAGGAGGCGGTTGAGGACTTCCGGATAGAGAGCTTTCGCAACTGAGAAAGCATTTCCAGTAAGTGCAAAGTGATAGCGGTGAACTGGTGTTTCCACATTGATGAGATTTTGTTCCATCAATGATCCACATCCACTACCCACAGAAACTGGGCTTTGTGTACCTTCCGTATCTGATCCTCCCTGTCGTAGGCAAACATTAGAAAATATTTACAATACATCCTACATTACATCAGTACATATGTTTCATGCTCAGTTCTCAGTTCAGTGAAAGAGCAAAATTATAGATAAACATCTACATGGTTTACGTAAGATAGCGACAACTGAAGCAAAATAAATTGGGTCGGAGAACTGACATATTGGAAAAAGTTCTGTGAAAAGTTCATTTGCGACTTTTCAATAACAGCAATTCAATTTCGCCGAGCAAATAGTCACTCATAACAAAAAGCAATTTTGCACAAACTAATATGACGACTTCTTAGAAGCAAAAGGCATACCGATTTTATGGCGTAAGTCAAAGTCTGCTTTTCAGGATCAGTAGCTTCGTAGCCAGCTTTGTCCGATTCTGTTGTGACAACGATTACTTTCTCCTTTTGTTCGATCATTCGGCACTCCCGTGCAACGCTGACTGCAGTGAGCATGTTGTCGCCTGAAAGTCAAAATGGGAACAGCTATCATCACCGCTACAGTTAGAGGAAGATGCTTAGTGGCACGAGCAAAACAGATCAACACTAATATCATCTCGGCATGTTTTCCTCCACCACCCTCAATGAGATCCTCAATGAGATCCTCTATTGTATAATCTTTGCTAAAGTCTCAATCAATGCACCCACGTCACGTCTTTTCTTTCCTCAACATACCCTCATTTTTGCGCTTCGTTGATCTTTATCCAAATCAACTCTAGATTATTTTTCAGTGATAAAATCGCATATCTCCCACAAAAAATGGCTTTTTATGCAATCTACATCATTATTTTTTTGCGTAAAAGCAGCTAAAAGAATGTGCTTTTCTTAAACAGTAAAACTAGGTGAGTGAAAGGAGGAGAAGCTAAAATGGGTCAAGTCGTCATTTATCACGTTGACAGAGTGCATAATATTATAAGGCTCCAGCATGGAAAGTTTTCCAGGTCACTTGTCAAACTCATCGTGTTTACAAATCACTTGAGAAAAAGTAGGTTGTGAATATTTACGTGTATATAGGCACGTTACATAAACGCTCTCTCAAATGAGCTTTTCCAGCCTGGGGGGAAATGCAGTTTACATTATGTAAATTTTGATATAAACAGCCTCACAACGACTATAATTATGTGCTTGACTATAACTTTATTATAGCTATTATACGGAAGGATTAATTTGCTCACCAGTCACCATGATGGTCCGTATCCCAGCGTTCTTGTGAACAGCGATGGCATCTGTGGTCTCAGGTTTCAGTCGATTTTCCAGAACAATCAGGCCAAGGAATGTGAGATTAGATTCCACCTCTTCTCTGACAACCCGCTGTGCCTTGACAAAAGTATTAGTTCTCAGTTAGTACTTCTCTTATATGCCCGCAGCAAATTCGACGCGTTAGGAGGGAACATCAGACAATATTTTTTATTTATAACTGTTTTCATTCGGCATAATCATATACCTTTGCGTAATTAAGTGGCAATTTTCGGTGTCCCATTGCAATTACCCGGTAGCCATGCTGTGTATAACGTTCCAGTGTGGCCGTGAAATTTTCAGGGACTAAAACATCAACCAGATACAAATAGCAATTAAATTATTCATAAGCCCTGAGGATGGCAAATAATAAGAAAATAACTCTTTTCCCCAGATTTCCTCTTTTAATAAGGCTTGAAAGGGTATACTTCCTTTTATGCTTTATATACGAGTGTTTTATTGCAATTCTACTTTTGTACGGAGTTTCCAACAACTTATGGAGATAAAGTCGTGGTAGTTGTTTCACATTTTCATTTTTTGTCAATGTCAGGGAGAAAACATGTGAAGTGGCAGACAAGGTGACACTTTCATTTTCCAACATTTTATACACCTTCCTTTAAAGAAACCAAAGGGCATGTAAAGCGAAGTGTTATTTTGAAGTTTAAAAGACTTCAATAAAATGTAAGTTCAGTTCAGTGGAAAATTTATTCACAAGTAATGAAATATCCCTGTAATCTTCAAACTAAAATGTACTCCTAAAACATATTAAAAGTCATTAGCCGACATATAAGATTATTTCACATGTCTTTCATCTTTTCCCAACGAATCTTTGTGTACATGTGCATTTTTTTTATGGTAGCCAAAGATGTGGAAAAGAGCTAGCAAGGCCAACATTCATCATATGTTAGCACATCTCATCTTTTTCTCCCTGGTTGGCCTTGCTCCAAGCACAAGAGTTTGTAAAAATGTTTATAAATTTTCCATGTATTCTTCACTGTCGATCCTTTCTAAATAAGCGTCAAGACTATATGTTTTTATCTTATTGCTCGCTCACAAACTACTTCAACATTTTTACAAGCCCACTTTTGGGTTGCAGAAGTACACTTGTTAGCCGCTGTTAGATGTGTAGCACATTTATAACTAGTCAGTATTTTAGTTTAGGATGAGGACCCTAAGGGTGACAAGGATGCGGATGAGTAGGGAAGAGAAAAATCTGTTTTTCAGTTACCATTCTTTATATCTAAATGTCTCTATATACATACCTGATTCAGGAAGACTTAGCGATACAATCATTTCCGGAGAACCTTTACAGAACAGTTCAAACTCAGAGGCTCCAAGTCTTCGAGTGATCACGGACATCCGTTGAAGAGAAGAAGAGAAGGGAAATTGTCTCACTATACCCACTTCACATCCCACGCTGAGTCCCTAGGTAAACAAAGTTTTCATGTTAGTAAAAGTATAAAGTACATTTGAGACGGAAACACCATCCACTAAAAGAAATATCATATTAAAATCTATTTTTATCCAGTAAGTATTCACGGAACTGTTTATTTCATCCTTAGCCCATACCCTACATACTTCATTTATTCATTAACGCAAGCACAAAAACATTTCACATCCCACCATCCATCCTTTTTTCAACCCTTTGTACCCTCCATTCCGCCTACAAGATATCTATCGGTTATGCAACAATTTGCAGAATGTAGGTTTCATTTTCATTTTCAAGAAAGCATTTCTCCTGGATCAATAAGCCGACCTGCCATCTTTCAATTTTCCCCAATGCATCACTTTCTCTCAACTTTTCCCTCCATATTAGCTACGTTACAGACGTCGACTAAGTAATTCACTTATCATCTTTAATGAATGATATCACCCTATAAATGTCTGCTAATGTCGAGAATCACTTGGTAGCATTCAGTAAAAAAGCTTAAGTAAGAAAATTATTCTCGCTTGGTTGAATGGAAAGGATTTTTCTACATAAAAAATCAAGTGTAAATGACAGGCCTTAACTGCCTTGTCTGTCATCATTTCCCTATATAATGCGAACAACATTTACTCCCACTTTCACATGATGCCTCACTCACAGAAAAGCCGTTCCGTTTTTTGCTCCACTCGATTTTTTACAGTTTGAGGTAGGGTCAATACACTAAGAATAGCTGGGCTGTGTATTTACTGTGGTGGAGTAGTATCGCCTTCTACTTTAACTAGATATTATATCACTGTTATACTTTCTTTTGTTCGGTGTATTCAAATATAATAAATAGCTATACACAGAGACATTTTTGTATATAAGCTCTATAACTCATCGTAAAATCGATCAAACATCCACTCTCAACTAACAAAACAGCATCTAAAGGCATCATTTCGACTTTTGTGAGTAAACTTGGTTTGGTTGGTATGTGTGCAAGCGAACGAGAAAAAGAGTTCATCGACTAGCGCTTTCCTTTTGGCTCATTAGGGTGCTCTTCTTACGTTCTGTCAACTTCAGGGAAGCTCTTAGTTTTGTCGTCAAATGAAGTGAACTGAGAAACTTCAGAGGATGTAGTATATTTATGTAGTTTGGAGTTTATAAACGTTACTAATATATTACATTATATAACTATAAAACCTGCCCGCTTATTACTCTTCTCAAAAAAACTACGAGAGGAGAGAATCGCCGTAAAAGTATTTAGCCTGAAATGGGATCTATGAAGAAATTCCTAGAGCATTCCCCTTTCCCTACTGTCCCCCTAAAATTCCTGTCCTGTTTCACCGATTTAGGTCATGTCATTCGCCTCACTAATATTTCACCGTGTGGTTGTAGTTTTCTCGTCTATTCGTAAAGTCAAACGCTCCTGACTAATGGAAATGTAACCACATTCTGAAGAGAAAAGGATTCAGTTCTACTCAAAGTATATGCAAAATAACCACATTCCCCTTAATTTGGTGTAAACTGGCACAAGTGGAGGAAGAATTCCATAGGATGGGGATGAAAAGTCACACTAGTCATGGAAAGTGTACACACTTGATAACGCAGCGGTGCATGTTAAAGATGGAAATTTAATTCACTTTCCTAGTTGGACAAACAAGAGCACAGCACGTACATGCTAGATACAGTTTGCACTTCACATACTTCCTTTCACCGCTACTCTTTCTTGCTTTCATCGTTATCATCATGTATATCTTTCATTTTTATGGGAGTCGTCATTTCCTTTCCTGGTGGCTCCGCTCTCACCAAATCATTTATGGATAGGTAATCAAGTAAAAAAACACAAATTCTTGGTAGTAGTCATGCGACTTACATTTTTCCCTTTGCCAGATGGCATATTGTCATTGACTTCGACAGTACTGCTGGGCCGTACCACTGTGGGAGTGACCATGTCAAACTTTTCGTTGTCTGCGACTCCAGGCTCTTCTAATAACCATTCTGTCCATTCAAACATCTGAAATGAGAAAATATAGATGAGTGAATTCAATTTCACAGTCAAATGAGAAAAGGCGGAGAAACATGTAATAATAGAAGCACATTCAGTGTTTCCTTATAAATCAATCGATTTCATTAAAGAAGAATGATGAGTATAGTGTGTAAATGGAAACGATATTGACAAACGAGGTGGCTTCAACGTGAGACATACCACATATTTACTTACTCTACTCTATATTCATACATATATATACGTATGTAAACATTCTCAGTGTTGTTGGTGGTATATCATTACTGTTGATAGTTAGCTTGATATTGATATATCTAGCGAGTATCAATAAATTATCCAAACTAGGTAAGTCACAATAACATTCATCATCGCATCAATTTCTCAGAACACAATATAATTTTTTATCGTGCAAAGATTACTGCAAGAAGGAAAGAGGGAAGAACAAGGAAACAAATCCTATTTTTGGGAAAGGGGGAATATGAGAGAAATATCTTTTTATCAAGAAAAGAATCGAGATGGGCTTACCTTGAGATCCAATGGATCACCGATTAGGTCGCCATCAATTCGCGTCAATGAGTGACAGGCAGCCATTCCAATAAGGAGAGGTCCACGTGGTAAATGGTTAACTTGACGTACGGAAGCACAAAAACCAGGGGTTGCTTCCAAAGTTGGATAAATGCTCTCATAATCCGATCCCATTCCAGATCCTGTCGTAGTGGGAACAGCTCCCCACATGTCCAACCCTTCTTCTGTAAGCGTTCCCGTCTAAAAATAAATTTTTAGATGTCAGATTTTTGTGAAGGTATTGAGGCAACACACACTTATCATCTTTGCAAACTTGGAAGAGTGACACTTACGAACAGCTATCTCGTCTCATTTTTAATTAAAGGTGGAGCATTACGGAAAGCTGGTTTTGAATAGAAATTGAAAATCAAAGCTTGAAAAGTTCATGCACATGTACATGAGTACATGGTTTCGAAAATGATACATTCTCCTCTCGCCATAGAAAAAGCAGCACGTTTGACTTGGTAATTGTTACAGCATCTGACAAAATTTACGCTGAGCACCCTGTTATCTATTATTTTTTATTAAAACTTTTATCAACAAGATCAAATACCCTGAATTTACAAATCTGGTGGGTTGGAAAGGTAAATGAACTTTCTTCGTACAAACGAAAAAGGTATTAGACAAGCTTCCTTGCGTGTACAAGTATTTCATCCCACTTTCACTTCGCCCTGCGGAATTCCTGTATTGAGCAACTTTTTTTCACGAATGTAAAGTGAAAGCTATCTCTCCCAATTTCCTTTATTCCGGTATATATAATATTCTCCAGATAGCAGTTATATCGGCAAGCATTTTTTTTACCAACTCTTCCCTAAATTGAAAAAAAATATTCAAGAAATACAGGACATTGGAGAGAAACTCCCCCATACGGTGATTTACATTCATTTTATTCTTTGTATCAAAAAGGGATTCCAGGAAAGTGGCAAACATCCTATCGAAAGCGACAACAGTTTCACTTTTTCATGGGAAATAAAAAAATACATAAAACATGCCCGGGGAAAAAGCTGTAGTAGGAAGCTGCAACATGTCAAAAAAGGAATCGTTTTAAGTACTACAGCCCAACATCATATTCTACTTTTCAACGCTCTTTTCATTTTTGAATTCCGCCCTTCGAGACATTCTCTTGCTTAAAAAATACACCATGCGCATAAATATCGTATCATGCTCTTATTTTGCAAGTACGCAAGCAAGCGGTGAAAATTTGCATAACATCTTTTCTACGTGGAATAAGCCACCTTTGCATGTAATGCCTGCATTCGAATTCTATCTCAGCCACAAGATGTTTCCTATGCAAAGTAAAGTTTGCAGTGAGATGCTGATTCATCAATGGAATATTTTTCACAGTTTCATTCTATCCTTTCAGTACTCTGTTTAGTATGATATGAACTAACTCATTTCAGTAGTCTTCCCTCCAGTGGACCACTTTCAATGCATATTTAACGAGAAGAAGGATAGAGAACCTTAATATTCAGGCTTCCGCTCTACATTTCATTCACTTGACAAGCATTGTTGTAACAGAGATAGGGACAGGAATGATTGCTACACGATGTAATGTGAAGATAAGCGGTTTTCCTTCTGCTTACGTGTGCAAAGTAGACGAGAAATAGAGAAGAGGAGAGATTGAAGTTGTAGACGAGACAAGATGAGAACCTTACACAACATCATAATTCATCCTTGACGCTTTACAGTACTCCACTTGACGTTTATGAATTGAATGACGAGATATACTTTTAGAAGTGATTGTATGCTGATATGGGAAATGATGTATGTTGTGAGCTTTCTCTGAGGTATAGGTATGATATGTTATACAATGGAATATACACAGTACATTAATCTAACAGGATTCATAACTGCAGCGTCATTTTTTCCATACAAGTGAAATATACACAGATTTATCAAAAGTGTACTTTTGTAAAAGAGACGTGAAAAATGTAATAAAAATGTAATGTATACTTTGCGGGATCAGGCTCCCACCATGGAATTCAAACAGAAAAAGGTTAGAGCTAATCACCATTGTTGTTCTGCTCCACTTCCTCTTCCCATTCTGATCGTTCTGCTACATATATCTTTATTGAACATTTACTATATCTATGAGGGTCACTTTTTGATTCCACCAGGAGAACAAAAAATGCCTGGAATTATAGATGATAAAAATGCTTTTAGGAAATGAGAACTCGGGTTTCAGATCGTTTTCTAGTTACAAACATATTTGTATGCTCCAATTCCTTTAGTACGTACAAATGCTGAGAATGCTCTTTTGGTAGGTTAGAAGTTACACAAATGAGATGTGAAGAAATTGTATGCTTTCGTTTCTAAAATGAGCACACAACGAGATGCGCATATTTTTAAGAGGATAAAATAAAAGGGAAAAAATATTTCTACTCTTTGAGCTGATGAAATGAGCTCTACATAACTTTACTTGACGTCACAGAATGAAACTACCTCCAACATTTCAAACTATTGAGAATTCTATTATTATGGGACATGAACAATATTCCAGATTCACCTGGATAGAAGGATTTGCAAAATCAACGCAATTGGACTACAGTGAAGCCTAAAACAGCAACAAAGTTTCTTGGCATTATTCTACACTCATCTACTTGGAGAATATCCCACAATATTTCTAGTTCCATAAGATACCACAAATAGATAAGTTTTTATCTATTCCAATCCTAGCATGACAGGTTTGGAGTGCCACGCCGTTTGTAGGGCTCAGCGTGTTCTAAATTTATCAAGTATATTACTGCATGCGTCTGTGTGTGTGTATGTGTGTGTCTGTCCGGGATCGGTTTAGTTGGTTGGTTGGTGGGAGGATTTGGCGAGTACTACAATAAACTTTGTTTTTTTTCTCGTTTATTAGTTAATTGATTTGTAAGGTAATTTGAACTTAATTAACACCGTTTGATTTTAATTAGTGATTTTAATGATTAGTTTTAGTTGGTTGGTTTGAGGATTTGGCGAGT
>JAHZNA010003905.1:0-40649 GCA_027743935.1 Sinodicranocentrus sp. ZH6 | reverse complement strand
TGCATATCCTATACTCTGCAGAAATATCTTGAAATAATGTCAGCCATTTTGTACAATTTTTTCGTCCGCAAGAACTTCCTGAAATTTTTTGGTACGGTACGGTATTTATTTAAAAAAAAATTCGTCCGCAAAACGTACCTTTTTCCGCAGAATCTACCTTTTTGTCCGCAGGGAATTTCGATGCCATTTCTCAGGACCTATTATATGAGCTAGAGAAATTCTTTAAGAAATAAATATTTTCTGCGGATGAAAGGTAGGTCCTGCGGACAGTTTGTTAGGTATTTTTTGCGGATGGTCGGCGAGTATTTTTTGCGGACTATTTTTTTTAAAAATATGTCTAAAAATGTAGATGAACCTAAAAGAACTTGATAGTTGTTACACAGAGATACAATTCGTTTGTTTGTTTAGTGTTGTTAGGTTAATGCGTGAATTGAACATTTTATTTTATTATGTTAATATGTTTGGTTAAAGTTTGATTTTATGTGGTTAGGTTAAAATGTTAGGTTGATCTTTAAAGTGAGATTAATGTGTTTCCTTAAATTTGCGAGCTACACTTAGTCTTACAAGATTTATTTCTAAGCAGCTTATCTCTTATGTGAAGAAAAACGTTCTGGTGCAGAAAGATTTGAGTGTAAAATGCTAATTCACCTTAAACCTTTTAGTATTTGTATAGGTACGTAAATTCTTAATACATTTCTAATGCATCAAATTATTCATACTATACTCTTAAATATAATTTTGTTGTGTGGAAGCCATTTTTGACATTTTTTTAGTTCGCAAGATCTTCCTCAAAATTTTGTCAGGTATTTCCTGCGGACGAAAAAATGCAAAAAAAGCGTCCGCAAAACATTAACTTCATCCGCAGGATATACTTTTTTGTCCGCAGGGAATATCTATGCCTTTTTTTAATTTGTTTATGTATGTTGTGAGTAAAAAGTTTGATGGATTTCGGAAAGTAAAGTATTTTCGCCCTCCGGTTTGGCGTTTACAACCTCAATAGAATTTTGGCAAAAACAATCGTATTGTGTGCATATAACGATTACAAAAGGCATTTAACGATTTCCATAGAATTTTGGCAAAAACAATCACATTGTTTGCATATAACAATTAGAAAATGCATTATATGATTTCAATAGAATTTTAACAAAAACAATATCATTCTTTGCATATTACGACTACAATAGAGAATTGACGATTTCAATGGAATTTTGGCAATAAAAATCGCATCGTTTGCGTATTACGATTTTAATAAATACAACAGTTTCGCTAATTTGGAAAATGACTTGAAAATGAAATGTCCAAAAATATATATAACACTAACTCAATATAACACCCATCGAACTATACAAAAGACTTTATTTTCACGACTTTTATTGAATTTTATTTCAGAAACATACTGTCAATATCACTGAAAATTGTGAAGTGAAATTTTTTGTAGTGAGTGCAGTGCTACAATATGCTAAATCAGAACAAATATGGGCTGCGTTAGGAACGGTTACAACAAAGCAGGCTTACGTACACCCTAACGGATCGTTGTGTGAAGACTTAAATGTCCGGAGGTGATATCCACAATGTCGTGAAGATGGCATTTGCATTAGAAGTTGCTTATGTACATTTCCAATTCGTACGGTTGCAGTAACCAAACTGAAACCATGCAATATCGGTATTTCGGTATATCGTGATCCTATAAGCATAGGATTAAGTTCGAGAAGTATTTTTTTATTGATTTTCCCTTGATGACAATAATAAGTACATAATTAACGAGTCAATTATCATATGTCAAAAACACGTAGATACTCCAAATTCTTGAATCGCCACTATGTAGCATTTTAAATTATAAGTCAATATTAGTCAACGCTCTTTAAGCCAAGGTTTTTTATTGTCAATCTTTTTACTTTCATGGCAGCAATATGCACTTGGGATATGTGGTAAAAAACCAATTCCATTTCCATAAGTTTTTTGGTCACATACTTGATAGTAACTTTACTTCAAGTATAATCATCAACATCACTCAAAATAGGTCAGCTTAAGAGCTTTTCCCAAGTTCGAACTTACGTCGACTAATAACTATATCAAATACTTTCATAAAATCCTCAAAACATACTTACAGTAAGCAGGCACATATAAAAAACTAGTGTGTACTTTAATACTTTCTCTCTCATTATCGTAGAAAAACTCTTCACGCACTCGTCTCACCATCATCACCCAGGATAAAATGTGAGCAAAAAGCATTTTAACGCCATGGTTCAACCAGATGTGCGTGTTGAGGGCTTCATTGAGTGTAGTGCTTATGAAAATGGCTTCTAGTTTTGCATGAGATTGTGGAGTTTTTAATCAGCAATTCTTCTTAGGTGGATGCGACGTTTTCAATTACCTAAACCAATCTTCCTAACTTCTTCAAGTGGTATATGCTCAGGGAAAGAAATATGGTTATATTAAATTAAAACCGTGGCATATATATCATATTTGAGAATATATATGGCTTGCTTGATAGTTGACTATAAGACAGTAGAATGCTTTTGAATTTGAGGTGCTACAAGAGCTGAAATTTCATTTTATCAAGAGGACTCATCAAAAGCTCTCATAGTTTCTCCACTTTTCTAATCTGTTAGTTTATTAGGAATCACGTCACATTCACAATTCACACAATATGCTATGTTGTTTTACCAGTTTCAAGAAGGCTGGATGAGCTTACTATAGAACAATGCTGGCAAACTTCTTAACGTCTATTATTTCATTAATTTCAAATCAAGCTAAGTAGGCTCTAGCTAACATGCATAATATGAGAAAGCTGCTGTCATGAGAGTGGCAATGGTGATATAGAAAAAATAAGTTTCAAGTTTTTTTTTGTTTTTGGAGTAAATCCCACACACCACACGCAAAAGTTATATATTGAAAGCAATAAACTGTAATACTATAATCTCCAAACCGGTTGTTGAACTTTGCTATAGTTTCGTTGCCATTTGTTCCCAATCCTTCCAATAAGTCAATTTAACTCTCTATTCAACGGTCCAGTAGTAATCGGATTCTATCTTGTATGGAATATCATGTACAGCACATTCACTCGCATATTTTCTATAAGAAGCTTTGATATCAAAATGCCCCAAAACAAGCTCCCTGATACAATACAGGAGTGGGAGTGCCACGGTTATGTTTAAACGTGCATTTTTACACTAGTATGGTTTCCTAATGACCTTACAGAATAATTAGCAAACTAACTTTAATTATTCAGTGGTGTTTTAACTTATTATATTTTATTGCAAAAGTAAGCTAGCTTATATTAAAAATTAAACTTAATTGTTCTTATACAAAGGTTTCTTGCATAAATCAACGTTGAGGCGTGGCAACCCAGTCTGATGGCTAAGAACGAGCACTTGAGCGGGACTCAAATGAAGGTATTTGGATCGAACCTCACTACCGGCGGTGGTTTCTCCTAGGCGGTTTCCCATCGTCACCCGCTCAAGGTCTTCTTCTGGACAGTGTGGAGGGGGATGAGGTGTCGAAAGACCTTTGGTCAAATTGTGGTAGTGGGTGATTGCTCCCACCCCAGAAATGAAGTATATATGTCATATGTGTATCCTTCTCTCACTGTCGCGGGATTAGCCATCATAGTTAAGTATGTAGTATATAGGGATATGGACTATTTAGCTATACTTTTTATAGGATCTCTAAGAAACCTTGTGTTAGGACTAATGTAGTCTACTTGTATATGAGAAAAATTCTGCAATAAAGTCAATCATAATATTATTATTAATGTAAAAGTTTATTTATTTATTCACACAAGATATAAAATACGTTAAAAACAGTGCATACTAACAAAACATACAAAGCAAGAGGTCACTAGCAAATCCTCTTCGCTGTTGGAATGGTCCGGCACCGAGCTTGAAGACCATATTTCAGTGGGAGAGTATTTACGTTCAATTGTCCACATTGGCAATTTGTGGCAATGGCCACAATAAATATTAGGCTAAAATTAAGGATACTAGCGCCCAATCGATGCGGCTGTTAATTTTGTCTACTAAATAAAAATGGATTAGCGTGTTGCAATGGGTAATCTAATAATCCTAGCATGCATACTATGGGAAAGCTGCTGCATGCATCATTGCTGTCAAATGCTGTCACGAATGACTGTGACGATATGGGGAAAACGAGGTTCAGCTTGTTTTTGTCTGTAACGTATACAACTGTCTCAATGGTACTACCTTAACAAGCAACCTCATATATGTTCCTGTTAGCCACAATTTTCAGCTTATAAGGAAAACTTTTAGGTCAGGAATATGGAATAAAACAATCTAGACTGATACGAGAAAGAAGTTATTCCGTGCGTGACAACGAGTTAAATTGGACTCCATGAGTATTGACAGGTTTGTAAACAAGGCATGGGAAAGACGGGAAAAAAAGGTCGTTCAATGCTGATCACTCGATAAGCCAGTTTTCAATTACGAATGTGATGCATTTCTCTCTAGTATTTGACATCCCGATTCACAGTAGCACACACATTATTTCTGGTAAACTTCATGTGTCAGGAGATAAACGGCAAACTTGCTTTCGTACCGTGGTCTCCTTTGAAAGTCACTGTTACACTTAGCTTGAGATATTTTTGCGATCTAGCGCCTGGATAGAGGAGTTAATACATTGATATAGCAAATATAGGAAAATATCTTTAAGAATTAAACTTATCTATGACACAAACTTTTGTTTATGTGCAGCCTCAGACATCAACACAGCTCTGACCCAAACGCAACAGATGATATTGATGGAAAAGAATATAAAAAGATTCCAATTCTTCTCTTAAGACTTAAAAGCAACTAGGAGACATGATAGGCAAACTTAGGCCCAGAGCGGTTCGAATGTTCTACATTCTGCAAAGTTGTATGAAATGTGTACACAATGGGAGTACATTGCAACCTTCAGGGCGTCGATGTAGAAGGACAAAGTAAATATGAAATAGAGAAGTAATACGCGTGGAATACTAAACAATCAACTGGTCAATAGCCTGACACATAGGGAGCATTACTACTCTACTTTGTGGCTCAAAATGGAATATTGCATATTATTTCTTTTTCTTTTTTTTACGCTTTTCCGCTTTCAAAGAGATAAAAAACTCTCAAAATTTAGGAAGTCAACTTTTCACTTGTATTCCCATGAGTTAGGTTAAAGACTGTATGGCAACATGAGCCTCCAAAGTCAGGTACATGAATTTGCTCCAGGCATATTGTTTCTCTTTTTTCCACAACTAATTTTCCAACTTGAAAGCTCATCCCTACCGCAAAGAAATACTTGCTTAATTTACCTATGTGCGGGTAGGTAGATGAGGAATGAAAGGTAGGGGTGGAATGTTGTGGAAAAGTAAAAATTGTACATGGAAGTGATTATTTCACCAACTTTTTTTCTCACACTGCCAAGCCATGAAGTTGGTCACTCTGTGATCACAACTTATACAATTCCTGGTAAAACTCAGTACAATATTTTCGCACAACGGTGCAATCCACGCCACTAAAAAATAACGAAGAAATTCAGCTCAGGGTTTAACAGATGTAAACCTCTTCGTGAAAATGCGATCTTGCGCTCATTAGCAATAGAGCCACGTCCCTTGGTAGCATTTTAGCATTTTCTTTATCCTCTTTCCTACTTATTTTTCTTCTCTCTCTTTTACTTCCATACAAGAATCTCAATCTTCATCAAGAGTTGCTTACAGGAGCTGCATACCAATTTCTTTTTTCACGAGAGAAAAGTGCCTTTCACCCCCTTCAACCAGGGAGAGAATCACACTCACACATTTTCTCCCTATCCTGTACATTGTCTTCTTTAGTTAGTTTGATTTTACCGTTTCTTCTATTCTTAATGATTCCAGTTGGTAACTATGCAACATTTTCTTTTCTAACGGTAACTCCACCACTCATCTTGCTTTCATTCAAATAGCTATATAATAGAATGGAGCATCATCACGTGGTGTGGATTACATAAATGAACAAAGAAGAGGTGTGTCTCCTTTTGATGGGAATGAGTACATTGAGACACAGCTGCTGTTGCCTTTTATCCAGGAAAGCTTTTTTATATAGGATGGGAGCACTATATAATCAAGTTCATCAAACTCGGCTCTGCGAGAGGGAAAGGTATAATCTAGACCAACTTACTAGTGTATTTTTACCTTTTATCCGAAGGATTCATTTTTTGGGCTTTTTTTCAAAGAAAATGTAATCAGATCAGGAGAGAATCTTAATTCCAAGAAATATTTTAGGTGTGAGTGTTATGCCCATGATTTTAGTGAGGAGGAAGGTTAATCACGAACTATGAAAAGCTTTTACATAAAACTAGAACTCTGTCATTTAAGCCGTTAGGAATGCCTATTCAGGTCGAAAATTTCTTTTACACGTTTAAATGATCCAATTTTACGGCTGAAAGAGGAAAAGATATGAGCTTGATAATGTGAGTTCATTTATGCATTCCAAGAAAAGGATTGTGCTCAAACCATGAAATTCTTTAGTATTCATTAAATAACGTAGAAAGAAACTTTGTGCACATGTCTAGTTAAAGTTAAATTGCGAATTCACAAAGCGTATCATCAAATAACCTTATATTTAACTATTAATAACAGACTGTTTAATTGAAATGTAGTTAGCATGATCCTCAACTGAAAACAAATTGAATGAGAGTCAAGCTCAATTATATTCCCCCCCCCCAACAGAACGTTGTTGACGTAGGTCGTAGTTCATAAAACAACAAGACCATGACGAAATCCACACATAAGTAAAATGTGTAGTTGCGTCAATATCCATTTTCGCCATCTCTGCCGGACAATAAATATCTTTCAAGAAAGGGCCGGAAGACGGTTATAAACCTAAAGCAACTCAACTGTACAAAAAAGCGATGGGAGACAGGAAAGAATATTTATAGAACGATGACAGGGAGCCCACCTTAATCATAAGTGGTAGAGGAAGGAAAGCATAAGAAATAATACTGTGAACCCCTCCGAAATCCATAAGAACAACATGCAACAAGGAGCGTCTCGTCACAAAGTCATAATGTTCTCTTTTTCCGTGTAACCGTCACTACAACTTTCAGCATAGTAGAGCGGAAATGACAGGGGAGAAGCTGCACAAGTCTTTCTCCCATTCACTTTGCGATTGATATGAGTTGATGGGGCTTTTGTGCCAGTTCAGATGATAGTTCCCACGGAGCTGTGGGCATGTAGAAAGGAGAACGAAATGTGAAAAATAAGGGGAAAGAATAGAACTAAACACGCAAAGACAAAAGTCTATTCTTGGTTTGTCACAGCTATAACGTTGCCACTCTATCTTAAGACAGATAACAAGAGATTCAACTTTCCTTGTGATGCCAACTAGTATGTCCTGTTATTACCTTGAAGACTACCTTGTGAAAACGAATCGGAGATGAAAAAAAGCACAAAGAAAAGGAGAAAAGAAGAAGGAGTCAGAGATTGTCTATATACAGTCGTATAAAACTTAACTATTACATTTTCTAAAGTCACTTTCCAAGACTGCATAAGGTGCTTACTGCTTTTAGTGCTGAGGGGAAAACCAACGGTTACCAATTTAATAGTAGATGATGGTCTATCCTACTTGGCGAATTTACCTTTCCACGACGAGAGCAACACCCTCACATCTGCTTTCCACCTTTGTGACTACACAAGTTTCATTTGAGGAAAGTGCTTTTCAAAGCAGGTTAACTCAATTACAATAATGCTTTTCACCACCATCACCAACAAATGACACTATACCAGGCCGCATCACACACTATCATTCATCGTTTTTCCTCAATTCACCTTTCCTTCAAGTTGGGCTCGTATAAAAAAAGCTATTGTATGATGCTATTCAGGTAGTATCTCTGTAAACTAGGTTTCCTGTCATATAGAGAGCAATACATATCGGCGAGATATATGATACCCGTCATCGAAAAGAGATAGTATTATACGACGTGTGTAACACAATCTGGGAAAAAATACGCCTTTCTCTACTACGTATTTCCAGATAGTTTCACGATTTCAAAATCTGCTCTTTGAAACTTGACACTTTTAAACTACAGCTTGTTCCTAGATAGACGAATGAATTCATTCCTATGAATGAAGGAAAACGAGGAAAAGCCTTGTTGATGGTTTGGAAGCGTGTGCGTAATTTGATAAGAGAAGTCTTTTTATCATACATTAGCTGCCGCCTTTTTTTCTCTTTATCTGTAAATTGAGCTTTGTTTTACGTAGTATGTGGCAGGTTGCTAGCAGAGAAAAAGTCATGAATTTCAACATTTCTAAAAAAATCCTTGTCATTTTGGATTTTATTTAGCACGTTATAAATAACCATTTCACTTTTAAATAAATTTGAAGATGATTGATTCTAGTGGAGCTTTTTATTGTCCTTTTTGTATATTACAGTCCACAAAATACCTCGAACATCTCCCATTTCGACTGATGAGCAAAAATTGGATTCTTTATTTGCATACTATCATGTACAACACTTTTATTCGCACATTTTCTAAACGAAGCTATTGTATCAAAATACCCCAAAAACGTTTTCTGATTCAATAACGAAGAGGGATCCGCCGCGGTTATGTTTAAATGAGTGTTTTGCACTAAAATGATCTTGCAGAATGATTAAAAATAAAAATGCAGTTTCAATAATCCAACAGTTTGGTTATTTATTCACAAATGTTTTAAAATATGTTTGATATGCGCGGATGAATGCAAAGTTATCAGGCAAAGCAAGAGATCATTTGAAAACCCTGATTAGGACAGGATTTTTAAAAATCGAAGACTCATCTTCGAATTGGAGTGTATTGACGTTCAATTATTGAGGGCTGGCAACGGCCATAATTAAATCAAAAGACAATCATTTAAATCTACGCAGGAAGAACGGTCAGACTCATACGTTCTACGTGTATACGAGTTAAATTATTATATATGATGCTATTGATGCTGTTAGTTCTGAAAAATAACTCATTTAAGTTATGCCTAGCAAGTGAAAAAGCGGAGAGGAGATATATTTATATGCAAAAGCAAATTTGATTATTTCTTGCTACGGGAGCTCCATCAAAAGTGTAAAATGTAAACTATTTAAAGCTTACAGATATAGTGTGTATGCTTGTAGCTTGTGGTATGAATATATTGATAAGAGACAAAGTTTAAATGTAGCTTTTAATAATGCATTTAGAAAAAAATTGGGAGTGGGAAAACCTTACAGTGCGAAACAATTATTTGCAACGCACGAGGTCATGAACTTCACCTCAGTACTTAGAATTGCCAGTTACTCTCTGCTGAAGCGGCTTGCGGGATGCATGAATCCTAATTTAAATGTTTTTTATGAAGTACAATTATGTTGTAACATTACCCCATTAATTAATATCTGGAGCAAATCACTGCTTAACAATTTTGAAACATATTATGATGTTGTAAAGTTTTTAAGATGTTAAATGTAACATGTAACGCTAATTCTTTAGGCTAAGTTTCATAGGTCATAATTTGGTCTGCAAAAATACGAACATAAATAAGTAAAATAAAATTACAAACAATGGCAAGGTGTCTGAAGGCGTTGCTAACCTTTTGTTTGCGTAATCAATTGGGCTAAACTGGCCAATGAGTATGATTCGCCTCATTGGTACCGCAAAGCCAAAGAAGTCATTTACAAACTGTAAAGGCGACAGCGATGCAAAGGTCGTAATTTAAACGGCACAGAAATGGGTATTAACAGATCTAAATAAAATTATCGCTACTAAAACCTTATAAAATAAAGGAGAGACAAGGAAAACAAGTAAGTATCTTATCGATTCTTGAGTATTGATTCTGAAGAGCAGAGTAGGGTTTGATAGTTGTGTAAAAATGCTTGTAGGGCAGAAAATGGAATCTGTTTAAATAACTATTACTCAGATAGTCAACCGGACCACTTGCTGGCCACATAGTATTTTCTGGAAGCTGACACAAGTTTCAATCGCTGCGGGCAAAAAGTTCCAGAAACTCGATTTACTTACATTAGACTTCCACATTCCTCCTCACAGATCAAAGTGGAAATCCAATATATGTGAATAAAATTATATAACTGTAAAAGTTTGAACGCCGATTTTTTCTTTTCTAAAGATGAGGAAATAGAAATGTAAATGGTTTGCGGGTTTTCCTCATAACTCATGTCAGTTGAAACTCGTGGACTTGAATTTGTCCTAGATCGTCGCGTCGCATATCTGCATCGTATATACGTGTTAGCGTCTGATAATGCACAGATAATGTGACCTTAATTCTGCAAAACGAAGAAGAACTATGCATGACAAGCATTCAAGCATTTGAGTAATGAAACATTTTGCAGATTAAAATTCGGAGTGTCATTAATTTTTCATCAGCCTGACTATTGATTCTTGTTTACGGCAATAAATATACTTATCTAATCCGTCCTTCAGGAGAGACTTTGGCAAATCCGCAGAATTGATAGGATCGAAACCAGCCCTGTACCATAATCACATCATAAAGTTAATGGATTTTCTAATGGAACGAAAGATTCTACTCCCCACTGATCTCGGTAAGGGGTTGACCTCAGGCCATGTGCTTGGTTCGTATGTGGATTGTGGACATTATTCTCCGAGTCTCGTGCACTCCGCCAAGAGACTATGATAACACTTCTTAAAGTACATTTTTCTAAAAGGGACACATGAGGGGAGCGTAGTTGGGAAAAGTGTATTCTTTTGCATAATCCCAAGCTTGAAAGTTGAAACAAGTCGGTACGAGAGGCATGAAGAACAAATTCCAAGGGAGTAAATAACATTAGGCATGCAAAAGCATGTCGAGAAAAGGGTAAGGGAAAGATCGAGCCACACTTTTTCTCTTGCTTTTTTCCTCCACACACATACACAAACACATACTTAGTTGGCCAAGTGCAGAAGAAGGGATGGAGAGAAGGAGACCTGTAAGTAGCAAAAAAGGACTCGTGAGAGAAAGACACGGGTCTCGAGCATCTGAAGGGAGATATATCAAAGGGAAGAAATATGTGTGAACGTGAAAACCTACTAAAGAATGCAATTTCCAGAGAGCCAGTAGTGGTCTTCCTCCTTATACTCCTTGTCAAGCATGTCCATGAGGCATGAACATGCAAGAAGTATAGATTTGTCTTTTTCCCTGCTTTCCTTTTCCATCCTCATTCGTGAAGCGTAGTAAGGGCAAGCTGATAAGGGAGAAGAAAATGACAATGACGATGAGTGGCAAAATACTAGTAGTGGCAGTGCTACATGAAGGAGAGAGAAGCGTAAACGAAACGGTTGAATTCTCTCTTGGGCTTGAAGCATATTGAGGCAGTAGAAAAAAGAAACCGTTAAACTTCTCGAAGATCTATTGCGTCTTTTCCTATATATCCTACCTTGGTACCGCTATATCAAACAAGTTCTGGAAAAAGTGGTCTTCTAAAAGGGCCACACATACAGATACACTTGGAGCGATGATGTGACAAGGGAAAGGAAAGCACAAATATTGTTGCAAGACACCTAAAGTACATAGAAGAGGGCTTGAAGCATTCCCTCAAACTTGGACCATTCTGTAGGAGAGAAACTAACGAAGTGAACTACTTTGCTATCCAATCAAAGGCACGTAATGAGGCATTTTTCTCCTTTGTTCACCCACAGATCGAGCTGAGCCGGTAGTGAATAGTTGGTTGAGGATATTTGGATGTTTGAACAGAGTCATGGCGAGGATCAGTGGGTGACTATGTGGAGAAACTATTTTGTGAGTATAATGCCAGGGATGCACGTTTGCACAAATAGTAATATATTACGTGAATCAGCGTTGAAAATGAAAATGCCAAACTGATACGGATTCCCAATAAAGTCTCCCCATCCCTCCTTCTTGGAGAGTTCAGCAATGAGAAAGTAACGATGCAATAAATTATTGGAGAACGCTTTCGATTATGACCATTTAGGCATCATTTCCCACACAAGGATACCTCAGCGGACAGGCGGCGCGGAGTTTGGCGTTTAAATTATTCATAATTTGACGAAAGATTCCAACTTGATAATTTATGCGGTGAAATCAGTTTAATCCCAGAGTCATCCGACCTTCTCTCTTTTTATTCTTCCTTTTTTTCCTGGAAAAAGAAAGAGAGAGAGAGAGATGACTATGAAAAATGTAATATTTTTTCATTCTCATGAAACCTACCCAGCCATAAGTTTCCCTACTAGATTATGTAACTAAAGATGATGAACATGTTAGTGTGACCTTGTTTGGTTATTGTTGTAGTTGGTGGTGCTCTCGTGTCGGTGGGTAGGCTGGTGGTGGAGAAACTGATGGAAAATGGAACGGGCTTAAAATCAGTGGAAAAAGCAGCAATAGGAGTCTCAACGCTGGAAACGGCAGTAGCATTAACAACCCTTCTACATTTTGTCATTGAATCAGTAGTCGACGAGTATGGCTTTGAATGTGTCAGTGGTAGCATGTGGCGTCTGCGAAATTTTGTCTTGGTCATACACAACCTCTTTGGTTGAGTCGGTCGATGGATGTATTAAAATCCATGAAAGGCCTAATCTAGCAGTGCTAGTAGCACGAGCTAGCTACCACACATGCACGTTAGCGAGAGGACAATCTTGTCTGTTCCAAAAAACTACGTGTTTTTCCTAAACCAAGGCACTGACTAGAGGAGAGGAAAAACGAGCAAGCTCGCTCGTATACAAGTCTCGAAAAAATGAGTTTACGCGAAGAGAGGTAGGAATGCAATGGTAGCAAAGTGTGCATCACCACCACCACCAAAGCTGCTTCCTTTTGCAGCTGAATGTGTAAAAGGGAGAAATCTGGAAGGAAGGAGTAGTAAACGCAGAATGGGAAAAGCTTGGAAGATTCTCCCGTTTAGAAAAATGCGCTATAGCAAACCAAACCCGGCCATCCAGTGCTGGAAAAATTCTCCAATTCTCTTTGCTCACCACTCTCTATCATCCACCACTTTCTTCCCGTCTTTTCCTCGCTTCTACTATCATACTCGTGTAGGACACATACACATGGTGCTAGATACTGGAGAGAAAGCTAGGGAAAAACAGAAATCGGCCCAGAGCCAAAACACAACTTGTCTTCCCATTCGCATTTCATCTCTTCCCTCACTCTCATATCCACTATCAAGCTCACGCAACTCTCTCGATTTGCACACTATGCATTTCCCGTGAATGTGTCCTCGTTCTTTGTTTCATATGAATTTGCTGCTAGCTCTCTTTTGACTTTTTGAAACGGTGGGCAGAGGGAGAAAGTTATAATCATTTTTGCAAAATATCAACTTGTCATCAGCTCAGTTTTTGTATTCAACACGTCTAATTCATATTCTCTGTCAATTAAAATTGTGAACATCAACAGCCCATTAGAAACTGGAGTGATTTCATAGATGTTTTATTTTACTTTCCTCGTAATTCCTTAATCACCCCAGAAGTTGAGTATACAAGGATTAATAGCATCCTTGAGTTGAAATTCTGTTGGGAAATTTGTCTCACAGATGAGCAAAACATCAGTTTAGATTTGACTATTTTTCTTCATGTACTGGCACATTTTTCCTGATTTGTGAGTGTCTTTGTTTTCATCTCTAACATCCGTCTCATTCCCGTTCCTCAATGTCTAACTGAGAGTGAGTGAAAAAACAATCCTAGAAACACAAATTATACGAATATCCTTCTCAAGACTGCTGTGAGAGTGGATACATTCACTGTTTCACTGTCTCACTGTGTACAAAGTGTTTTGAGCAAATGAGAACAGGGAATCGTGAAATCTAAAGCAGTCAGGGTTCTTCCTACTGCACGTAACATAGTGTCTGTGTCATGCATGATGACAAGATCTAATACGGATTTTAGCACAGAGAAACTCCATCTACACACTCTTGCAAATGACGACTACTAATTCTTTGGCAAGTGTAGTGGGAAACGCTGGCCAGTCTCATTTTATCCGTAGAGCACTCACCGAGACTTTGATTGCGGTGTTTTCCAGCCAGCTCCAAGCTCCAGAAAATTCCTACTCGTTGCACTAATGCTGGAGTGGGTAAGCACCCTGCTGAAAACTTATTGAAGGGAGTAGATGACAGACGGGAAGGGTTGTCTTTGAAACTTATTTTAATTTTTATAATAAGCCTATACGAACACGTGTGTGCAACTCAAAAAAAGTATTCAGGGTAGATCCCCTCTTTTATTTTGTAATTTCTCTGTCATCATCCCAATATTGAGGAAATGTGTCGACGTGGAGCATTTCCTGGAGAACGTGAAACAGCTAACTATCCTATCACTAGACTCGTATGATTTTACCCAAAACCTGTCTTGAAAATGTTGGCTGGGTTTCTGGCGTTAGTGATGGTTCACTAAGAATACCATCCTTTTTGTGTTTTAATTCATTCCGGAGACTTTAATAATAAATCGTGACAGCATCTTTGCTACTTACTGATTTACGACGTGGTGAAGACAGGCCCACACGCTTGCAACCCTGGCTGCACACAGCAGCACTGCGATGAGAATTGCAAGTCCAACTGTGTGGCAAGCCACGACTCCTGTTTCTGTCTTGTGAGACGGAAGACAACAAAGAGAGGGAAGAAATATATATAAGCAAGGCGACTTGAAAAAGGTATAAGTAAAAAGTTTTTGGAAGCACAGCACCGCCTTGACATTAAGCCAGTCAGCGGTTTTCATTAAAATAAGTAAAGAGGATTCTGCACGATAATCAGAGTGGAACTGAATTGAGTGAGGCATCCCTCTGCACACAAAGTTTGGATCCTGGTCCTATTCCTATCTACAGCAAACACTTTAAAACCATGTGTGTTCAGTGGCTCATATTTGTGGTCCTTGCTGGCTTCCTACCACCGGCTTTCTCCGGGAATCCTGACGCGAAACGTCTATACGATGATCTTCTCTCCAACTATAATAAGCTTGTAAGGCCCGTTGTCAACACGTCAGACATTCTCAAAGTTCGGATCAAGCTCAGATTGTCCCAGCTAATCGACGTGGTGAGTTCTTGCTTTTTTAATGAAGAGTCATTTATTTTTTATTCCAACTGTCATGTCTCATCACTCAACGCTGAATAATCCCTAGGATCACACTATATAAAAGAAGAAGAAAAAACTTTTCACTGAGCTTATATTCCACCTGCTTCCACCATGCTAAAACAAAATATTCGATGATACCTTAAGCTAGCGAAGAGTAAGATATATTATGGTGTCAAAGGTATATAGATATTTGCGTTGAGAGAGAAAAGGTATACCTTTTGCAAGTTCGGCAAAGCGCCAACCATAAGTTCATTAGTTCACGTTAGCGCAGGCGATACAAAACTTTAAATTTGCTTTATGTAGAACAAAGAAATGTCTGAATTGGAGGGAGTCGTAGGTGAATGGCTTTCTATCAGAATAAATTGAAGGGAAAAAGTTGGGAACACAATACGAGCCCTGAAGGAGCTGCTCGACGCGGGAGTCTGATGCTACAATAAACTATTATTATTATTATCTGTATTCAACCAAAATTGTGCTCGGGCGGTTCATAAAGTCTAACCATAGAAAGGCCCCTCTCCTATCATTTCTGGGCACGGTCGTCGCTTCCCCTTTTTTCCCCCGTTATTCGTTATTCCCATCCCGTTTTCGACTTTTTTTTGAGAATTCCTTCGAGATTCGTATGTACATGCAACTGAAATTTAATTTAGTAAAAAGGGTTCATTTGGTTTTTCTGTTAGAGAAATGTCTGGAACCTTGACAAAGGAGGTAGAAGAAAAGAAGGGAAAGTGTTTCAAGGGATTTATTAATTGTACCTGAATAAACCATTTCGCTTAGGCCCTTTTTTTCTCCTGGAAAAAACTTATAATATATCCTTTTCTCCTCGTAGAGTAGTCTTAATGTTCGAAAATTTTATCATGAACTTGGGTTGTAATTGCAAGTCAAATGGCAAACCTTGCCAACGAGTCGTCACCCAACTAGCCAAGCAAATCAAACTAAAGTTAAAATAGTCAACTACATCTAACTACGTCTTTCCCCTTCTTTCTCTCTGTTAGTGGAGGAAGAGGGGAGAGAAAGGAATGAAAAAGATAGATATGAGAAAAGTTTTTCGGTTGGCTGCAACTCCCTCTCTCTCTCTCACTTTCCCTCCTTCATGAATATTTGCCCTAGTTCATGTGCCTTACGGTGGGACTATGCTCCAATATATAGCCTGGCATTTATGTGACGCTGGCTTTCTAGCCATGAACGATTTAGGATTAAAGTCTTGGGAAATGAAATGATTTCAGCTTTGAGAGTTTTCCTCCTTGATACAGTTATGAAAACATATAAAAGAAGCGTATAGGGAACATGATGATATTGTATTTTGTCTTTTCTCTCTGGCAGGTTGTATAGAGAGACCTTGGAGAAAAAAAGTAACTGTATGCTAACTCCCTCTCAAATTTATATTCTTTTTGTAGCCCTGTATCCATATGCATGTGGCATCTACAGCTTATAAAACTTACAACACGACTTCCAACTGATGCTCGGTTTAAAAAGTAGTCTACCAACCAGTTGTAATGCACTATGCCAAAAAGAGTCTTATCTGTCACTTTGTAATGGAAATCCAAAGAATGGAAAAGAGAAATTACAGCTGCTTGTGTTCTCTTGCAGAAAGAATTTAGAGTAATGCATGCTTTAGGGAGGCATAAAGTGGTAGATGCATGCCAATCGTGGCATTCCGGCTAACTCACAGAAAACCATATAAGGTCCTCTTCCGAGCTGGTGCACAGTTTCTCTGTACATGGAAAATACACTTTCACATAGTTTATTAGTACACGAGGAGGAAAAATATATTCTCTGTTGCTACTATGAATCATGTGGGGCGAGAACTACAAAAGAAATTAAATTTTGACATAAACCCTCTGTTTCATCTTTCATTTTGGGTGCAGGTGCCATCCTCTCGAGTTCTAATCGCTTCACACTCCCTCCATCTCTCCATTAATCCTTCTCATTTTTGATACTTCACGCAGTTTGAATCACAATAAAGAGAGAATCTTTCCCTTGCGGCACGAGGGAAATCGGAAACAAAGACGGAGTACTCGGGATACAAAACTACAAAGACTTACGGAGAGAAAAAAACTACTACGCTTTGAATCTTCATTCTATACTTGTGTGTATAGGACCGATAAATGTATTCAATTCTATGAGTATAGGATTTTTTATCTCTCTCACACAGTGAAATCTGTTTGAACTGTTACAACCACTTTGGTTCATTTCACCCGTCTTGTACATTTCCCTTTCAGAGGAGGAATGTCGAATCAGGAGAAATGGAAAGGATCCTGTGTATTTTTCTCCGGAATAGGAGCACAGATGAAAAATCGCAACGAAACTGTCATGCAGCCAATGTGTACACAAGGCTACAATCCATGATCCCTGATGTAGCAGTTGTGTGAAAATACCCAGGAAAATGTATATGATTTTCACAGACCCAAAAAAGGACATTTTTTTCTTCTCTAGCCAAAGTGGAATCCGGAATATAGTCACAGCTCCTGCTGTATTATTAATTAATGTCAATAGTAGCAGGATTCCTATGTTTATCAATGATGTATGATCACCCGCAATCGTAACTGTACTTATTTGAACAATGGATCTCTCCTACACAAGACCCCCATCATTCCATACAAATTTCTAGACACGAATGGCAAACTAAAGAAATCCCCGGCGAGGAATGTGGGAATGGTAGTCATGGTCAGAAATTTGCTTGCATAAAAGATAACACCTATCCTTCAGGAATTGTTCTTTTTCCCCATGACACCCTACACGAATTAGTGATATTACATTCTTGGAAAAATTTACATTCCTTTTTATCTCCACTAAAGCCAAGTTAATCATAACGGTGGACCAAGTTACAAACGGCTAGACAATCCTTTCATGTCCAATAGAATCGATTTCTCGAGAAAAGATATAAACGCTCAAGGGTCAAAAGAATGAATATTTCAAGTGAAACCTTTGTCAAAGTTCTGACAGAATGATGCCTTGGAGAAGTTTACGAAAATGGAGGAGGAGAGGCATGGAAATATAAAAACCTTCCATTTAGGATATTTGAAAGAGAAAAAAAAAGATGAAATGCATGGGAATGTTTCACTCTCCCTTGTTATTTTTATTGAACTCGACATCCATCCAAAAAGGTATTGGTTTTTCTCTCTCCAACATCAACTGCGAGAAGAGGATAAATCCATCATAGAAAAAAGTGTTAACATTGGTATATCTCCTCCAGCATAACATTCCCACAAGGACGTAGAATTGAACACATACAGATTTTGAAAAAGTACACATCCCCATTCCACATTAATATTCTGGAATCTGTTTAAAATCTCAGGAATGAGTGACTAGGAACACTGTCGTATTTCATGGGAAGGTTCTGAGAGCCAATAAGAAGTGACATGGAATAAAATATGTATCTTCCAATTCCATCCTTTGTCCTTGCCTCTTCCTATACATAAATACATATTGACCATTTCCACTCCACAAAATCTGAGTGTACGTGCTCTCTGAATTTTTCACAAAGGCAAGAAAAATTGAGTATAAGCCAGCTGCTCTCTTTCTGTATTTTATTTACTTCTTTACTCCCTCTCGTCAATTTTTCATATAAAGTAATCAATTCATTCCTCTCGTTTTCTTGACCACTTTATAAAAGTATATTTAGGGGGAGACGAAGAGAAAGAAGAGTCGGAAAAAAATAACTTTTCCCCCTTATATCTATTAATGACAGTGATGATGATGATGGTGGTTGTGATGTTGGAGAATTATGATAAATGACGAGATACACAATATCAGCAAGGATCTTCCTCAACTTGACATATAGCCTAGTGAAAAGATGATACAGTACGTGGGAAGCGTGGTATTAGGATGAGAACGTGATAAATCAAAATATATAACAAATCGTCAGAGCTGTCTGTCGGGAAAGTGGAATGCTCAAATCTCTGCTTTTCTTCAACCAATGTACTATATATAATAATAATAAAAAGGCGTACACCACTCTTGCCTGGGTGGATGACGAGGGAAATGAGGAAAAAAAACTCATGACTTCTTTTTCAGTTCTTTAGTATAGTATCATCATAGGAGAGAATATATAGGATACCTTGTTTTCCAAGCAATAGAACATCCTCCTCTTTCCATACTTAATTCATATGAAAATACATGGAAAAAATCGTTGGTGGGGAAAAGACTGGCGAAATTGCTTATTTTTTTTATATATCTATCCATATATTTAAGTTATACAAAAGGGATGAAAGGTTTCAGTCAGAGAGTGGAACTTCAAAAGGATATCCATTCTTGTAATTTTCCTCTTCAAATCCTACCAACTTTCTTCGCATTATTATTACTTTTTAAGTATTATACTTGGATATTTTTTGTATGGATTTAGAATTCCTTGCAAGCAAGTAAAGTCAGTCTCGGTCACATCGGCTTTTTTTGTGCAACGTTGGCTAATGCCAAGATGATGCTATACAGGCTTTATTAATACATTGGAAAAAATTCCTCTACTTTATAAGTTGACAGTGTATTTTCTTTCTAGTCTCTCTTCCATTTTTACCCTCGCCTTTAATGCTTTTCCAGAGAAATTTTAAATTGAGCGTTTGAGACCTTCCATCTTACACAGCTTCCTTTTATTCCATTACAGCTTGCCAATGCGGGTTTGCCGAGCGGAAAATTGTGTTAGTATGATTTGATTTTTTAGTGCATTGCCAATAAGCACAATGAAGGAGGATAGTTTTGTAAAGGTTCAAATGATAATAATACACCTAGAAGGGGAATAATCTAATTTGAGTTCAAACTTGGATGCTTCTTTTGATCCTCTGCTTTTGTTGAGATGAGTCATGGATGATGTGTGAGCTTATTGGGCTGGGATCATTATATGTGGGCGTTGTACAAAAGATATTGTGAAGATTGGAATACATTTTTTGTCCGTTAACAAGGCGTAAATATAATTATTTAGTTATCCCACTCAAGAAATCCGTTAGTCTTGATGGTAGCATTGGATTTAAAGAATATGCTCAATTTCGTTATCGTTAGCTTTGTAAGTGCATAAGATAGGATATGATTAGAAAGAAAAAAAACTCACGTTTCGAATATTATACATGTACTACATGCAGAGTCTTTGGACCTATCCGGATGAAGGGGGACCTAAAAGATATTTAGCTGAAAATTTGTACTCAGGTGTACTTTAATACGAGAAAAAAGAATCCAATGAAAATTTTTCCACTTTCCACCCCAAAGCCCCGAAATCGCCCTGGCGGGGGATTTTTTTGAATTTCAAAGTGGTTGGAATTTTATGAAATTTTGTATTCAGGGGTAGTTTAGCATGAAAGGGCGAATCCCTTAAAAAATACAATTTTCTGTACCCAAATGCCCGAGAAATGCACAAATCTCAACTTGAAAATTGCATGTCAACAACTTTTTTTTCTCGAATTTCAAAGTGGTCGGAATTCGATGAAATTTTGTATTTAGGATTATTTTAGCATGAAAAAGACGAATCCTCAGAGAAACTGGCCACTCTCCGTACCTAATTGCCCGAAAATGGCAAAAAAGCACTTTTAAATTTCAATTTTTAACCCCCGCCAGGGCAATTTTCGGGCACTTGGGGGTGGAAAGTGGAAAATTTTTCATCAGATTCCTTTTCCTCATATTAAACTACACCTGAGTACAAATTTTCAGCCAAATATCTTTTAGGTCCCGCTTTATCCGGATAGGTCCAAAGACTTTGACTATATGGAAAAATAAAAATAAAACAAAAAAAGTAATGTTTTCTCAATTGCTCCAAAGTCCACTTTCTTCCTCTATCTATTGGTGTATTACGAGCTTTCAATGCGCCATCAAATAGCAGTGGGAGTCATCTGAACGACATTATGAAGTTGTTGGGAGGAGACTATTGGGGGAATATTTTTTATTAACAAATTTCGCAGACCACACAGCTCCAAAAGCAATTTCAACCTTATGTTTACCAAGTTTAAAAAATGTTGAATAAAACTCCATTTTCATAACCCTTCTTTTGGGTAACCGAGTGGCAAAACCTATTAAAGAAGTGGGCCACCTCGTAAATGGAAATCCTGGGGACGAACTTGGATATGTAATGATGTACGAAAGGGACTTATGCTGAGACAGCGAAGTCTCAGCATAAAGTACACATAATATTGCAACTTAAATCTCCAACAACCTTTAAATCTGTATTAGGAAGAGATTTCCAAAAGAAAACTTTTAATACATGTCAAACAATACATTGGAATGAGCAGGATAGAAAATCCATTTTTGTGTAAACCTACCCCCAATCTGACAAAGTCTGACAGTGCTCTACACGTCGTGAGAGTGCTGTCAGTGATTCGAGTGTATATATTTTTGACTTTCATCATGAAATTAGGAGGAATAAGAATTCACAAGGCGACGCTCAGTTACTCGAGCATTGGAAAAATGGATGCCTTCAATGTATGTGAAAGCAAATCAATCGTTACCTTCTCCACGACATGGAGTGGAGTGAAGTGTGGAGGTAGCAAGAAAAAAAGTATTCGTTTTGACAGAGAAGTGATATTGGGAGTGGAGTGTGCTAGTGATGCTTCTTCTTACCTCTTCTTTCCCAGAAAATGTATGGCTTCCGCCAAAATTGTGTTCGCCTCTAGCAGATTGAAACCTGGAGGAAAAAAGGGAAATGGAGGGAGCTTGATATATTTCCCGTTAAAAAAAGAGAGTATATCCAGAAGAAGACCTATCTCGTGCATTACGTTATATGCAATGAACACTAATCAATCACTGCCATCGAATAAATAGAGCTAAGTTTCACATGCATGGATAAAAAACCAAGGGAGAAGAAAAAATGGGAAAAAGAGAAGGAATCAAGGGTCTTACATGGATTTCCCTGAGTTGCACTTGGTGTGATGTAGAAGCTTTGCTTTTGGTGCTTTCCAGATTGCACCTATCCAACTTACGATTTTCGAGATATGCCGGAGAGAAAATGTAAAAGTCTCCCCAATATAGGATCTGACAATACAACCAAAGATAGAAATCTAGTTAAGTACTCCAACCAAAAAAAAGTAGATACGGTGGAAGAAAGAAAGAGAGAGAGAGGAGAGAGAGGAGAGAGAGGAGAGAGAAAGAGAGAAATGTATTTAGAAAGGAAGAATGCTAGAATGCTTCTCCTTCTTGGCTCCAGTTAAGCATCGTCAACGGCAAGAGTCTTATTGCCCTCTGTGCACTTTTGTTATTCTACTAGTGCCCCACTTTCATTTTCAATCACAATAATATGTTTATACATTTATGCATGCTTATGTTGCCCCCTTTGAAAATACCCAATCGGATCTATGTACATCCCAGCTCGTCAGCAGGAGCAAATGAGGTGGCTAATAAATATGAGAGTGGAAATGAAAGCAATTCCTTTTCGACTACTTTTCAACTCAAGGCAAGGAAATGAAATGAAGATAGACCATCTTTTCACCTCAAGCCCCAGGAGAGGGGGAAAGTGAGTGAGAGTGAATGAGGGAGAGAAAAAAGGGAAAGCTGTGAGATGTAAAATACACACTTTTCTATACACACAAGCTATAAGTGGAAGCAATCGATGTTGGTATGAAAGGCATCATCTTTCTTACCAAGAACGACGACACCGACTACATAAACCGGATTACTATTACCTTACCTTCTTTCTCACAGTTTGACTGATGACTATATTCGTTTAATATAGGGCTGATATATATCCTCCTCTGGTGAGGTATGCAGGATTTTCTCGACAGAAGCACGGAGTCAGCATGCCGAGATAGCGTATGAAAATAAGAGTCTCAACCAGAGAGTCAACTGACAAGTGCACATTTATTTGAGGGAAAGTTGAGCAGATTTTTGAGCATCCCTCACATCCACCGATACTAAAAAAGATTCTCCTTCTTGGTGTATAACATCCCACTTTTTATAACTGTCGTGGGAAGTAGATGAAGTGCTAAAAAAAAGTAGAAGAATATGCATATTAAGCTAGACTTCTCTCTCTCCAAAAATCTCTCAATCCCTCCTACAGCGTTTCGATAAATCCTTCATTGATGATTCATACATTACTTGACTATTCGTGCGAGCGACTAGTCATCCCAGGAAAAAGGGAAAGTAGGTTAAGCAAGGGGAAAAGTGAAGGAAAGCAATCGGATAACTGCGAGTTAAGTGAGCTAAGACTCTGGAATCCAGATTTTGATGCGGGAAATGAGGAATCCCTAGGGTGATATTGATGAAGTCGTGGTAATCCTGTCATGAAAGATGCCCCCTCGTTTTTACCTTAGCGGGGAGGTAGTAAGGATGAAGAAACACAATCATTTTGTTCTCGTCTTCTCTCCTTCCTGGGAATCCAGTTAACAAACACAACAATCTCTTTTACCTTTTTATCTCGACACACTCATGCTTGAACGTCATCACACTACGAATAACTGATACTAGAGGAAAATAAGCTTTTATGAAAAATACCCTTACCAAGATAACAAGCCCTTTTGGGAAACTGAAAAGGAGACTGGAAGAAATAAAGGATGTTTAGAAACAACATATTTTCTTGCGGTATCAAGCGTGATGCATGAAAATATAAAGGTTCCCACGTTATATCATCATGCATAAATACGTAAACAGAAGATTTGTCGATGCGATGGTATTTAAATAGGAAATGTGTTCTTCTCCATTTCCATCTCTCTCCTTTTTTCATCCTTCTCAAAGGTGTTGTTTAAAATAAGGGGAAAAAATGTATAAAAAGAATAGAAAAAAAGAAGGAAAATAAAAGCTGTAAGTTCAACGTCGATCATGAGGGAGACTTGGAGAAATCCTTGTCTAATTTCTAGTACGCTTGAGCTGCCACAAAAACGAATTACTCGACACACCGACATATACCCAGAGCGTGAGGAACGTATGCAGTTTTTCATTCCTTCCCAAGCCCCTCTTTTTCCCTTAAATGACCAGGCTTTTGGTTTGAGCATTTGTAGCTACTAAGAGGTTTGTGTGTATTTTGACACACTTTCTTACAAATACTGTCGTTAAGAAAATAGAGCTTCACTCCACACTAGTCTTCCCTTTTGTGAGAATGTGTAAACAAGTGCGAAAGTAAAAAAAGGCATGGATTGTAAGCACATTGCATCCGTCCATCCAAGCACACTTGTAATGCTACACGCAGCACTGAGCCTTCCACTGCTTTGCTCTCTGTGCATGGTCTACATTTTGCAATAATGATAGGACACAACCCCATTGCCAGTTTACTTAAATTCATGCGTGAGTACGAGAGGATTTTAGAGGGATATGTGGGAAGAAGAGAAAATTCCACTCTTTTTCCCCTTTCTCTGTGGAAGGAGGATTTTTTTAGAAGAAAGCGAAAGAAAAAACAGTGTACTAGTAATACCAGCATTTTCTACAACCTATTGCAGAGCCTTTTTCTTAGCTCTTTTTACTATCTCAAAGGACCCCTTCTCTTACCATCCGCCGACTTCTCCTCTTTCACAAAAAGAGAAAGCTCCAGTTGCTCACTTTTACAGGGAAAAAGTAAGAAAAAAGTATAGAATACTTCTAGACATATGATACATTATGATTGCGAATGTGTGTGCAAAGAGCAAAGCAGCATTAGGGGAAAAGATGAAGAAAGTATTACAGATAGGAGTAGTGGGAAGAAGCGGTGCTAGAAGAAGAAATCGTAATTTAAGAACTATCACAGATGAAGAAGGGAGGAGGAGAGAAAAAAATCTTCCGACTTAACTTCTTCCTAGAAAAAAGTTGGATCTTATACTTATGTTATCATGTGTGCACAACTGTGTCGTAGAAAAAGAAAAAAATTCGGCTTGCTTTTTGCATGGTGATAGTGATAGCCCGGTTTTTCTTTGTGTGGGTGAGCATTTCTTTTTTTGGCTCTTTCAAATATGTACAAGCATGATGCATAAAATGATACTCTTCCAAGTCTCCTCGTACACAAAAACCGTATAAAGTAGGGACCACCAAAAAGCTATCCCTTTTTTTCACTTGTATATTTTCTCTCTCTCACAGTTTTTTTCCCTACACACAGACATGGGATGTATGTCGTATTGTTGAATAAGAAACGGGGCATTGGAGGTTATTTTTTCTGTTGATATGAGTATAGGGGCTAAAGCAGACATTGGAAGAGAACAGTTGTGTTATGACAAGCAGAACAGCCTTATGTCTATTGGTAGCAAAGACACACAACTTTTTTTGTTCATTGCCACCGACGAAACGTGTGTATGTGCCAAGATCGTTTCACCTAATATTCTTCTCTACTTTGTTGCATTGCATTGCTTTCCCTTCCTTTTTCTCGTGGAAAGACTCCCACACACATTTTTGCAGTTTATGTGGGGAGAGTTGTAGTCTTGTGAATTTTTTTCTTTCTCAGTCTCTCTGTCTAACCATGTATTGTATTCTTCTAGTTTTTCACTCTCGCTGAATATGCACAAGTTGTTAGTGTATACTGGGGAATAATATATGAAGCAGTGGTGCCATGATTTCGTCTTCCAGTCCTTCTTTCGATATTGTCTTGAGCTTGAGCAGAGGGATAATATATATATATAAAAGAACTTCTTGTCATGCACCATCACCAGTCCACCATGTGTATACATGTATATCGTCTTGATCTTGAGAACTGGGAATGCCAGTCAGCTTCCGTTTTCCTTGATCATCTTCCTTTTCCTTGGGAAACTTTGATCGAATCTTTGCCCTAGTTGCCAATTCTGCCAATGTCTTGGTGACTATGTTGTTGGAGTGAAATAGTAAATCATACTGTATAGATGACATAGATGCATTGAATGAGAGTTGCTTCACACAAGGGGAATGTATATTGCTGAGTGGTTATAACTAGTGGAGGAAACAGTTGGAGCAATGTGAAACAGACAAGGAGATAAGATACTGTCGCAATTCCTCTTGTACAACTTTCACTTCTTCCCTATCATTTTTCCCTTGATAAAAGAAGCATTTTAATCCACTCCTGTAACACTTTTACCCGTTTTCTTCCTCTAGGAGATGGAAAATGTTTGGGAAAAAATTTACAATGTTTTCCATTACTTCTCCTGCAATGTCTCTTTGACTATTTTTGTTGGCAGTTGGGAAAAGGAGAGTTTTTTTTACATTTTCATTTGGATGTTTTTCCCAGTACAAATCGATAGTTAAATAGAGAAGTTAGGAAAAGAACATATATATGATAAGAAAAAGTTTTTATGAGGTGTATATGATGCTAATGATATTGGAAAAAATTGACTATACCTTCTTTTTCTCTTTTTCAGAATCTAAAAAATCAGATTATGACAACAAACCTCTGGGTGGAGCAGGTAAGTTTTCTTTGAACAAGTTTATCCTTAACGATCCCAAGCGCTATGCTTCATTTCCTTTTTGAAACTTTTATTGCCTTCTAATGCTGGGTGTAGCTGGGGCTCTAATAAATTAGGAAATTTCGAGCAATTTGCAAGCGCTTTCGTAATCCTAGTGAGTTTAATCCTTTACTGAAATTTCCTTTTCACTCCTATTGTGATTTCGAGCTTCACCATCTCCGAGTCTTGTTGGCTGTAGAGAGAATTGACAATGTGCGGAGAAGAAGGTAAGGTAAATGAGCGTTTTCGCAACATCCATTTCACTAATTAGAACGACCCTTTAGCTGGGCTCCCCATTAATATGAAATACACCTCTCAGAAAACTTGTACTTGCCACCGTATACTCTCCTTTTCACGGTTTTTTCTAATGACGGTTGCGCCATCCCCATTCTCTACCGCTCTCTTTCGCTCCTTATATTTCATGCTCTTCTCGAATAACCTATTAACCATAATGGGAGTAAACTACATTCCAGAGTGAGAGTGAGAGTGTGTGTGTGCTATTTGAGGGAGATATACAGACAAGTGAGAGAGCGGGCCGTGGGTAATAGCGTGGAACACTACAGGAAATAAAAAGTTGCTCTTCTCAGTATTTCCAAACCATTCCAGGGAACAAAATACATGTTACGAATACATTAAATACAAGAACAACATTCAGCAGGGGGCTACAAATGCGTTGAAGTTATTCAGAACACTTCTCTCATCTATCTTCCAATTTATTTGAGTAAAACTTCAAGAGAATGATCCAGCACACGAGATACAAAATCCATTTTCACTCCTATTCAATTCCTCTTGTGAAAACATAATTCTTGTCTTCATCTCCTGCGCTCACAAAAGGCTACCTTTTCCCTACGTGAGCATATCATTTTAATATGCATGTAAACTATCTAGCCACACATATGCCCACCTAGCTTGGTTTTTATAAAGGAGCCATACCACACCGTGTGTGGTGTAGAAACGGTGGAGGGGGGCCCTCACAATTTTCAATCTTTACGGGGCGCGGATGTCCCTTTAATCACTGACCGTGCACTTTATGAACAAAAATGGGCTGGGAGAAGTTGGTAAAATTCATAGTTTCGTAATGATTGCAGTACTAAAAATCGGATAATGGCCTACAGATAAGCAGTCCTAGTGCAGGTAAGTGCAGAGGACGAGTTGAGTTGCTATTACTCAGCGACAATTTCCACTTTTACTACTTTCCTCTTTCGCTTCTCTTTCTCTCTCAAAAGTGAAAGTCAGAGAAGAAGAGGGTAGTGGTTGGAGTGAAAGTAAAGGAATAAAAATCATCCTGGCCTTCCACCTCCAGCCTCGAGCAGTAGCCACCCCGGCTGGGATTTTACCGCAGAAGAAAAAGGACATAAAATGGGGAAAATGGAGTAATGAGCTTGGCAAATTGCATTTAACAAGTTGAGCTCACAAATAAAGAAAATATGTGTGCAGGAGTGTCCTCTCTGCTCTCTCTCTTTTCGCTTAATGGTAGAATTAGCTTGGAAAACATGGATTAATCTGTTGTGTCTGTGAGGCTGCTTAAAAGACGGAATAATATGTGAGCATCAATGGAACATCTGTCTCTGAAATCAATGTATGCATGTGCAACTCCTTTATTCCGTTTTTCTCTTGCCGCTCTCTCCACCTCTCGATCTCCTGTACTTTTTGGCCATTCCTCTTTCCCGTGGTCCCACATCCGTCGACAAAGGAGGCATGCACGGATGCATTAAAATGTATCTACCCTGTAAACCCTTTGTATATCCTTGGACCACACTCGCAACATAGTCCACTATGTATACATATGTATATACTTTTCTCTCTGCAAGTGGAGCCAGAGGAAAGCGGATTCCCTTTTTTTATATATAAGATAATACCGTTCCACTTCCACTCGCGCTAGAGCAAACACAGGATAGATGTAGACGGGAGATTTCTGTTTGATGAAGGATAGAACTGACAGTTTAACAGTAAAAACAGCAATGCCAGTGGAAAAGATCGAGACAGGAGGAGCAAGAGCATCGAAATCAGTAGAATGGGGAAATGAGATGACTTTGACTTCAGTGTAGCGATTTAAACGGCAACAAAGGGGAAATCACTTTTACGCTTTGTAGATATTGCATTATCTTCCGGTTACTCACATAGCTTTCTCCTAGTGTACATACGAATGAATAAAATTACTATTATTCCTTGCTTTTCCTTTTCTTCCCGATTTTCTAGAAGGACGACTAATGTGAACTCCTACTCCTTCCCTCCATTTCTCCCTTTCTTTCTCATGCACGTTGAACCTTTCATTCTGCCTTTGATGCAAGGAAAAAGTACAGCCAAAAAAGACACAGTAACGAAAATGCTCTCTTTTTCCCTCCCGAATAGAGTTTTCAACCTGGACTCTTAACTATCTTTCTCCTTTCACTTCAAAGAGAGTCATGTCCACGTTGATAGCAAATCTTACATAAGGTTTAAATTCTTCAGTTCACTTCCCCATCTTGATGACTGGTTTAGCTCACTCCTTTCTACAAAGCCCAAACTTTTCCTGCCTTTTTCTCCCGCCAGTATATGTCCGCACGCTTTAACTTGAGTCAGACAATTTGCCAGGTTTTTTTCCTTCTTCTCTTAGCCCGTCCAGGAAAAAAATACGTTATGGTTGAATCGGGGAAACACAGCTAACGAACGTAGATTGTTCTTTTTTTGTAGAGAGGAGAGGGAATAGAAGAAGGAAAAAAACACCAAACGCTCTTTCTACTAATGCACCCAAACGGGTTGAAGAAACCACTGAAGAAAGTTTTCTTCTCGTCTCATTTGTCAGGCATAATACAACTTCTAAGAAATCCTGTTCATTTTCCAGCAGTGCAACTTGTGTGTGTGTATGTGTGTATTCCTATGAACTCAGGTTTTCCAGGCGCTGCTGACTGTCTCTCTCTCTGAATATGAGAAAAAAGTTGGTCTTTTCGGATAAGTATTTAAATCCATTATGTACGTAGTTGTACACATTGGGAATGCACTGGTGAGTGAGTGTAGCTGCCAGTATAAAAGACATCCCGTGCTACTACTTAGTTCTGGTGTTGTAGCTGTTGCAGAAGAATGAACAGCATAAATCATCGTTAATGGACATGCTGTAGAATGGTGGTGGAACGTATAGACTTTCATAATAAGGGTCGAAATGGCACAATGTATGAAATATAGTGGCCACCTATGCAATAAATGCACGTTCTTGGGAAATACCTACAACAGCTTGCTCCGAAAGACTCCAAAAGGCACACAGGAACTCACGAACTTGGTTGAGCAGAGATCCTCGGTAACAGACACTAGTCTGGGAAAAACTCTCATGAAACAGAGTATTTATGAATCGTAGTGCCTTCTTGTAGTATGAATGAATGTAATGATTTTCTCTCAACTCAGTGTCTGCTCTTTGCCGTGTGAGTATTATGACCATGCATGTTTGTATCTATTATGAAGACATCAAGCAAACTACTCCTTTTTTCTTATTCCGTTAGTTTACACTCAGAAAAACTTGACTTGCCAAGCTTGACTTAGTGAGCTCCTGCGGTCAGAATTTCGTATTATCCATTTAACTACACCACACCACACACACGAGGCTTGAGTTCGTGTGGTTGATGTGCATAAGGGAGGGAGAGGTTGGGGTGAAAGTAAAATATAAAAACTTTGCGTCTTTTATAACCAAATAATAGCATACATTCTCTTTCTCCAGTATGAATTTTTCTTTTTCTTTATAACCATGAGAATGATGTAATGAATGCTTTTTTTACCTCCTTTCTGTGCTTTAAGTCTAGCGAAAATAAAAAATACATTTAGCCATTGACTTATCAATATATGGATACTTAAATATCAAATTTTATAAGAGGTTAGGTGAAGTGAAAATGTTTGTTTGTCTATTTTCCCCAACCTGTGTATAAGACACAGTCATAATGATATAATGTATCCTTCATCTTGTATACTTTCAGGCTTGACTCGAGTTATTGTAACTTCCTCCCTTTCTTTGTTTCGCAGTGATGCTCGTTATTCGCTTGGTTTTCCTGGATTTCCTCGCCCATGCCCAGCTTCCTTTCAAATTTAAGGAAGGAGATTTTTCCATGCATTGTTATTTAAAGTTCATTGTATTCCCTACTCTTTGTTCCAAAACTGTAAAGGAGCTATATAGTCATTGAAGAAGAAAAAACTGTATAACAAGGCTTTTTAGTAAGCATCCCCACTAATAGTGGAAGAGAGCGGGAGGGGAGAAAAAAGAAGAGAAGCATCAACGGAAAATAAATCGCTCGAGTCAACCAGAGTCGAATTCGCTTTTCTTCCTTGTCATTTTTAGGGAAGAAAATACTTGAGATTGTTTAACTTGACTGATACCTTGAATGTAGAAAACAAATAGGGAAGAATGCAGTGAAATATATGAATGGTGGTTGGATATGCTACCACGGGACGACCTACTTGTGCCTACCTTTTGTTCCTTATTCTGCCTCAAGAAAAATGCTGATGATATGTGATGTCTACTCAAGTTATTTCCTCGTGCTTGTCCAAAATTTCTCCTTGTTCTTTGTTCATTTCCTCCGGTCTCTCTAGTAACTAACAACGGTATCTTTTCCTTGAATTTTAATTTGAGCCCTGGATTCTTTCCTTGAAAGAAAAGTCATTGGTGGAAAAGGAGTTTGAAAGAAAGAGAGAATGAATGCATGGGCATGGACTCACTCCAAAATGGAAGGGCTTTTGGCTCAAGATATTTTCCACCGCTTTTAGATTACACTGAAGGATTCTTGATTAATTCATATGATAATCTATATAAATGACTTTCTCAGTGAAGCCTAGTAGGCTCTCTCCGTCAAATGCAGAAAAGGAATTGGAACACTTGAATTATCCTGGGAGAATGAAGTAGAGAGAGTGGTCTGTGTAAGTGAGGGAAAAAGAGAGAGAGAGAGAGTGAAAAAGTATCTGGATTGGCTTATATAGGCAGTTCTCTAAGAGGGCCTTCAAGGAGTAGAGGGGAGAGAAGGGAAAGTAAGTTTTCGAGAAAGTGACTGATTCAGCTGCTGAGTTGACATGATTGTCATTTTACTTATTCCAATGCAACGACGTCGCTCTCCATGACTTTGATGAGGTTACGCTAGCAAGTATACCTTCATTTCACAACTCTTGACTTTTCCGACCAGCAATTCTTCAAATTAATATGTTTCATAATTATTAAAGAGTGAAAAAGGTTAGACAAGCGGAGAGGGTGTGTTCATGAGCGTGATGGGGAGAAAGACAGGAAAATTCATTAGTTGATCCACACCAAGACGAAGGATAAAGATGGCTTCTTGTTTTCCCTCAACAAAATTATATATTCCAATTTTCCATGTATGCATGAGCATTTCCATTTTCACTTTAATATGACCCCATCAACCGCATGCTGGCTTTGTAATCAAAACCTCCAATTTCCTCCTTTCACTATTTACGAGAAAGTAGATAAATTTGAAATGAGATTGAGATTTCATTTATTCCAAACTTGCTCCCCCAAGTGTAGAGAGAAAGAGAGTATTGAGCATTGTGCTAGTGGCAATCCTCGTGATTACACACGAGTACAAGAGAGAAAACTCCATTTATCTCAACATTCCAGCCTGCACGTATGTTAAATAATATTGCGGTGGATGGTTCCATGATCGATTTAAAGTGTAATTGTTACTACTCAATCCAAATTTGCTTTTCTCCGGATGAAATGCCGATGTGGAATCATTATGCAAATATATATCTTTATCCATTTGGGATGGTTCTGTTCTCAAGTTTGTTTTAGTCTTTGGAGAAAGAGAGAGAGAGAGAGAGAGAGAGAGAGAGAGAGAGAGAGAGAGAGAGAGAGAGAGAGAGAGAGAGATTGTGATGAATGAGGAAGAGCTCTGTCTTGATTCCTCCCAGAAATAGAAAACTGATGTATCTCTCTCACTCCATGTTTACACGAGACCATGTCATTATTATTTCGAGGGGTATTTGTCAATATTTTTCTCATTACCTAGTCTACCCATCCTCCATGAAAAATGGAATCTTGAGAAGAAAGAAAGGGCTTGAGAGAAGAATGGCAGGGTAGAAGAGTGAGATTGCTTTTGTTCCATTGATTCCAGAGAAGACGAAGAAAAGATAAAAAAATCTCTTGTATACCTATATCCTTGTATGTCCCTGCAGAGTGAAAGAGAAACTAGGGAAAGGCAGACTTGCTAAGCCTGTCCAAATAATCCAGATAGTGAAACTTGTGTTAGTCAAGATGATGAGATTAATCAACCTTAAAAAGATTTTCGATCGTGGAGGACTACCGTTAAATTATAAACGGAGCAGGTATTACGCGCTTGGAATGAGGAGGAGGCTTATTTTTGTTTGCAAACTTTTCCAACTCGTCCTCGCAGCAGTCGTCCCCTTCACAATAAATGTATTTATTCAATTCAAGAGAGTCTTCCTCGTACAAAAGGGATTTCGCTCCCTGGCTCACAACTCCCTTTTTGAATACCCTTTTGCGAAAAACTTTCCCGATAGGAATCTCCTCAAGATCTCATCTTGGACAAGTTGAAATATGCATAATAAGTTGGAGAGAATTTGAAAAGACTTTCCTCCACTTGGAGTACGTCTGTCTGCATCTTCACGGTAATTACAGTGGGGGATCGAGTTGTGTATAATATGAAAAATATGAATTTGAATGTGAACCTTTATTGAAAAACATGAAGGGAGCTTTAAACAAGTACACAATACAAACTTATCGATTGAGAGAGTTGGCGATCGATGAGAATTGTGAAAAGGAGAGAGAGAGAGTATGAAAAGCCGGATTTTCTTCCGAGTTCTCTTCATTTTTACAAATTGTTTTTCTAATGCCTAGCTGAAAACTGATTTTGACTTTTTGCCATTCCCTCCACGTTGCTAGCTTTCTAGGATGGAGAGAGTGCGGAAGTAAGCTCACTGGTTTGTGAATCTTCTCCGAGGTCACAATCCACCTTTTAGAATTGATATTATATTCCTTCCTCCTTCCAGGAAATCGTCTACATTAGAAAAATGAAATACAACCCACACCATGTTTTGTAAGATCGTCCTTGGAGAAATTCAATATTATGATGTATTGTCTAATGGGAAACTTGAAAGCTTTTATTCCATTCCTTTTAATTTTGTTCATTTTGCAAACTAGATGCCGACATGGTTTTGTGCATAGGGATAGACATGAAATCCATCATTTGTCTTATTTTATATGATGAACAAACAAAAAAAACTTGTTGTTTGTGTGAGATGAACACATTGCATTCCTATTTTCAAAGGGATGAGAGCAAGCTGAAAGCAAAACAATCTCTTTCTCTCCAGCGACTTGGTATAAAACTCCGCAGGGAATTCTGAACAGAATTTTGAGTTCAAGAAGATATCCAAAGCACGTTCTTAAGGAGGTACTTTGATGTAAACTTAGCGAAAATCATTTTCTCTGATCTTAATATGTAATAAGGCAGTTATAACTGGAAATTACTAAACGTTTTCAACTACGCATCACCAGAGCAGCTGGGAAGAAACAAGTTTTTATATTAAAAACTTTCCCAAACTATTTTCATCCCTTACAACACCCTTATTTTCTTTGAGTAAGCTGGCTAAAGTATTACCGCATATTGCTTCTCTCTTTCTGGGGAAAAGTCTTAAAACTATATGCTTTTTTAGAACTTGCTTCACATCCTTCTCTAGAAAGTTGCTTGATTCCACAAGGAGTGGATTGCTTTTTGTGGTGTTACAAAGAAATTAAATATTTGACAAAGATCAAAATTTTCTCCTTTTTTGATTCTCATTCACAGTTCTGGTACGACTACAAACTCACATGGGATCCTAATGAGTACGGAGGCGTGAAGATGCTCCATGTGCCTTCTGACCACATCTGGAGACCTGACATCGTTCTCTATAACAAGTAATCATATGATGGTACACATCCTTTTACATAAGAAACAGTTGACCTCTTTATTTGGAGTCAGCTGACCCTCATAATCCAAGCCAAGTCACGCCATTTTCAAGTCACAAACAATAAAAATATAACTTGCATACATCCTACCACACTTCCTGCTTTCACTATCAACTTCATACGTTTTTGACAGAAACAAACAAACAAACAAACAAACATTTGACTTCCTTATACAAACAAATTCATACATTCTTAAATACAAAAACAAGTACAGATATAATGTTTTACTCGCATTTTTTACATTCACACTTTTAGGGATTTTTAACGTTGTGGAAACGTTTTTTCCTTCTTTACAACACTTGCGTACTTTTGTGTTAAAATTGTTGTTGTTGATATTGTTGCGCGGGAAATATATTTAATACATGTTTTTCGAACTTTTTCTTGTCGGTTGTGATTGTACTTGGTGAAATGGTTTGGTAATTCCAAAAGGAAAAAATAAAATGATGTGTGAATGGTCTTTATGAATGTATGTATATGTGTTACTAGCTTCCTCTCTATTGAATGTACCTTGTCTCATATAATTATTATTGGTGTTGAGTTCCTTCGCGCTTGACCTATTTGCCCTTTTTTCTTCGTTAGAAGGGGATGCAGACGGTCAAGTGAATTTAGCCAGCTGAGCATCAACACAGAGGTGAAGGTGGCTAGGAACTCTATTGAATTCCAACAAAATCAAACTAGCATTTTTTTTACCGGAGAAGAGGACTCAGAGGACAACTGGTCAAATTGAAAGTATAAAGGGCTTCTTTGAACTTCTTTCATCATACCTCTGACAAGTTAACAATAGCCGTACACGCGTTTTACTACTTTCATTTTTTAACTCTTTTCCGATGATATATCCACAAGCAAAGCATAGGCTGTGATTGTTGAGGGAAAGCAAGTTAAAAGTTTCAGGTTTTAATTAACTGGAAAGTATATATAACGTCTTTCTAGTAGAATTGGAAATGGCCGTCAGTCACTAACAGCTAATAAGCATCACTTGGGAACATAGAAGCCATTAAAAATCTGTTTTCATTTCAAGCAAGATATGTTTTTACGCTACATTAAGTGCAAACACTAGACTAGCCATGGTTGATGGATACCCAATGAGCCTGAAGCATGGACAAATCGAACAGGCATGGCATGTTTACAGAAACATTATCTCACAAATGCGCCCACTTGCACTCCTCTCCACTGCCACTTTTAATATTTTCTAAGCTCAAAAAACCATTCCCATCTTGCCGGGTTTAATGTACATGTCGTGAGTGGGGACGGTTTCGTTTGCAGGAAAATTGCTCCACTAAAGTACAACTAAAGTTGGGTATACATTTCGTTTCACTTTTCTTTACAAAGAAAAGATGTAACACGTATATAAGTAGCCATACTGTCGTACAAAAGAAAGGGGAAAAGGAGTACACGAGCTAAATATATCGGATTTCTTTTGAAAGAGGCTATAATGTGTACTAGTTGTTTTGGGAATGTATTTATTTCCTATCTTCGATTTCTACTAAGCCAAGGCAGATGCTCCATGAAATGTGTGGAGATGAGAGAAGGAAAGCATGTGACTTGTCAAAGTCTTTCTCTCCAAGTGTAGTTTTGTTCCTTTCAATCCACCTAGTTGAAAGCAACATCCGCTACATGTTACACTGCATCCGCTACACAGTAACTAAATTACTTCCATTTCAAGTCAAGAATGCATCTGACAAGTTATACGAAGGAAGCCGGAAATTCAGGAGTGAAATTATGCCGATTTCCCCTCGCAAAATGCAATTACCTACAAGTTACCCATGAAATAAATCCTGTAATCTACCGATCCTCTGTTCCTGTATGAAGAATTCAAATTTGTGTAATTTCCTATCCCAACGTTCCCCTGTTCTCTCATACAGTCGAAAAGTTCACATGGAAAAAAGTAAACATGGAGGGAAAGAAATCCCAATGTACCGACCGATCCACAGTAGTATTCTCTACGAATTTCCTATTTTTCTTAGCACCTCATTGCCGCACCCTGACTTTGTGACTTTACCCGTGTAAATCCACATTTGACTGAAACCGCTAACACACAAATACAGATGAGAGAGTTCAGAGGAAATGAACTGTTTGAACATTTATTTTCCCTTTTCCAACTTCCTCCTCACAATGATAACAACCCTGAGGGATCATATATTATTAGAGCTTCCGTCTTCATTCATTTGCAAACAAACATTCGTATCTGGGCTAGCTATCAAATATATATAAAAATAGATTTTTATACAAACTTCAAACGTTATGAATATTAGTTCAGTCTTTACCTTTGCGAGAGATACAATGGGTACTCATTCAAGCATAAAGTGACACTGAGAGGAGAGAAAGATCAACTCGAAATCAAGCCTATTTCTACTTTCACTCTAAACTTTCTCATCAAATTAAAAATCCACCCTGCTAATTGAAAGAGTTGTCGTGCAAATGCATACACGCTTGGAGGAAAGCGAGCTTTGGTTTTTCTCATTTTGACTTATCTAACAAAAGATAATATTTGAACGTGAGTTGAGAAACCTTGTTTCACGCCTCACATCACTAATATCCCTTGGTATAGTTTGATTGAACTGTATGATGAAATTCTCTAATGACTACCACACAAAGGGAAAGCATACTGACAACTTCATTTCCAGTTTGGAAAAAAAACTTCTCTCATCGCATCCATCTAAATTCACGCTCTACGTCCCCATTTTTTACATTGTTTAACTAGAGCGAGGTACTTGTTTTGATGGGAAAACTGCGCTAATTATCGCTTTTCTACGCAAAAGGCAGTAACTTACTCAACTGACTTCTTGTGCCTGCTCGCCTGACTTTTTTACGACTTTGAAGTAGCAAGAAGTCCCAGACTGACTATGACATCGGCTCTCGCTCTTTCTCTCCCCTTTCAAGACAATATGTGAAGAGAACAAAGGAAAGCTTTTGGATTGAAGTTGAGAGACGAACTTTTCCCCTGCCTTCTTGGCTTTCCGCCAGTTGTATAAAAATCTGTCTATTATAACAAAATCTCAGCATAATTTTTCCATCCGACGTTTCACTGTTTATTTCAAATGCCGATGCATACATAATTCATCTTTACTACGTACTTTTTATTGAAACTTCTACCAGCCATGTTTATAATCCACTTGGAATTTCCAAGATATATATTTTCACTAACTTTCCGTCACTCTCCTTCTCTCTCGCTTGCCGTGTGTATGTCAGTAATTCTCAATACAGCTCGCCACTCTGCCCATTCTCAGAGTATTCTATGAGCTGAGAAGATTGTATACTTCACTTAATGTTTAATGTATAACGTGGAATAATCTAGGGAAAAGTCTGTATAGCATCGACTTCACCCTTCTCCCATCTAATCTAGTAATGGACTGCATTGTTTAAGCGTCATCATATAGTATACACGAGAAAAGTGAATGTTTCCCAGAATGAATGAGTGGATGTGAATGGTTATGAGTTTCTGTAGGAAACATTTATGAGAGTAATATGTAACATGTGATTATATGAAATATTGCAGAAATGAAAAGTTTTACACGTGCTGTGATGAGCCATACTTGGACATAACGTTCAACATAACGATGCGGAGGAAAACGCTTTTCTATACAGTCAACCTCATCATCCCATGCATGGGGATTTCCTTCCTTACTGTATTGACCTTCTACCTTCCATCTGATTCTGGAGAAAAGGTATGAAAAATACGCTAGGGGAATGTTGCTACTGTTTGGCATCCTTAAGAAAGAAGAGAACAAGAAAACTTTTTCCTCATGTTTGGATCCAAATTCCTTTTTTAGTTGATACTTCCATCCGACTTTTTCCCCTCTCTCTTTCTCTTCTTTTCTTTCTCCTCGTTTTTTTATTCCTTGCTCACTTGAAGGCATACAAGTGCTCCCTCTATAGAACTAGTTTAGCAGTGTGAGATCAAGTTATTCCTAGTTATATGAGTAAAAAAAACTTTCTCACTTGAGCCTTTCATTCTCCACAAGCACTTCCAATAAACGTGGATGTTGCACACCATCAACTACCAGTTTATAATTTGCGCAGCTCAAGTACTCCGTGGAAAGGAGAGGGCGAGATGAAAACTACTTGGAAACCCATGCCCTCCTCCCTTCCAATGTACATATATAATATCCCTTTATGCACATCCTTCGACAATAAATACAATCTCACTATTTAACTGCTCTCCGTGCATGCAGCTAACGGCCCATTTTCTCTTCTCTCTCTCACTCAACCAGGTAAACAGCCTACAACGAAAAAAAAGACTATCTTACACAACAACTACCATTTCCCATGCAAAGAGTCAACCTGGCCAAATGCAAAACAAAAGAAGAGAAAGAGAGAGAAGGGGAAAAAATTTAACGATGCTACAAGAAAAGACGAGGGAAGCACCCAGTTCATAATGGTCTAAGCTTGGTGGCCCCTTTAATCTCTTTTTTTCCTTCTAAGATAAAAATCATAAAAACCAAGGAAATTGCTCGTGTACCTATCCTTAACATCCTACAACTATTCTATACAATGGTAGAGGAAGTTGCTCTGCGGAAACTCTCTGTTTGTCTATGTGTCTGGTGTGTATTTAGCCAAGAATTTGAAAACAATGTCATAATATTTTACTTTCCCTTCATAAGGGGCTTGGTCGACATCCAAAGTGAGTTATTTGGCAGATTACAGGTACTCTTCCGGCATGGCGCTTTGGGGGTTCCTAAAGGGAAAACATCCTCTTCGCGACAAACTCTCCTACCTGTCCCAATGTAAAAAAATCTCATTGAGCTTCACAAGCATGCCATATACTGTCTGAGAGTGCACCACTAATACCTTTTTTTATAATCATGAGAGATCCAATGTATATCCTTGAATCTTAATATACCCTCAAGTGGACCAAGTTTCTTTTTTCAAAAGAAAAAAAAGGTAGAAAGATTGGGAAGTAAAGCGTACACTGACTTTTTTTTCCTTCTTACGATTTGATACCCCGTAACAAAAACGCTTTCCCCCTTTGTGGAAAAAGGAAAAGGGAAAAAAGGGTATAAGAAAGAAGAAGAAAAGCTCTAGCATAGATGTGAGTCAGCGTACGACAGGTATCCATCTAACATCACGTATACATATTCCATTATTCCCTACTTGATCTATACACACACTCATGTTTTTCCCCCCTTGGCTTATATTAGTGAACAAACTCGCAAGTTTTATTAGTTTGATCGTATACCGTTTTTTATGGAGAGAACTACAAGGAAAGAATAGGAAAGGGGGTTGATTTCGTGCCTTCTGCTCTACACTCTTTTTACTTTCACTCATGCCTAGATTTTTTTCCCTCTTTTAAGATTCTTTTACTTTCCACTCTACTTTTCTTGCCAGACAGGTCTACTCGTTTTTACCGTGACGTTACCTTCTTTTTCTGAAAACAAACCGATATAATGTCTAAAAAAGACTGACTTATATGTTGATATGGTGTTACAACAACTCGTCTGAAATGCTCTTCAGAATATATCTTCTTTTTTTACTCTTGTTGAGGAAAGGAAGAGGAAAGAGAAAAGAAAAATAATAAAATTATCCGTACATATAGCAACATTACTTACCATTGCTATTTCTGCTGTTGATGTGGTAACGACTGAAAGAATTCCTTTTTCCTCCTGTTAGGATAGCTCGTTATTCGATCATCTACTTGTATGCTAACTTCGTTTACGTTTATTGTTATATTCATCCTATACGATCTTACTACACATTTTATTAAGCTAGCTCGAGCTCTCTTTCAGATAAAAAAGTGTTGTGAGTGTGTGGTTCTATATAAAATACCATATCCACTTTATATAGAGTAGTAATATATGTCGATAGATCTGGATTGGCAATGTACCACACACGGCACAACATCCAAGGATAATATAAGGAAAATATAAGATAAGATATATATGTATGTAGGATAGATGAATGAATATAAGACGTGTGATACCTATTGATTTTTCTTGTGTTTTTTTACTCTTTCACTCTAGGTGACTTTGGCAATTTCTATTCTCATTAGTCTCCATGTGTTCTTTCTCCTGGTTGTTGAAATCATTCCTCCCACGAGTCTGGTGGTTCCACTCCTAGGGAAGTATCTAATCTTTGCCATGATCTTAGTTTCCATCAGGTAAGTTTGAAACGGGAAGAGGGAGAACAGTCGGTGAATGAAAAGCTTAACATTAAGTAGAACTCATAAAAAAGCTGTTTGTGCAGATCACTTTTTTTCCTTCCTTCGTCTTCTTGCGTATGTAAAGAGGCGTCGAGTAGCCTAGTTGTGGCATATCTGTAAATGTCATTTTACTTTATAGATGATGCCAGAGGGAAAACGAAATAAAGGAGATTGAGATATCTGGAAAGAACAAAGACAGTGCAGAGAAAATGCAATAACCTTCTTTTTCTTTTTTAACTTTCAAAGCGAACCAACAAAAGTAATTGCATTTTACTTATCATCTCCTGTGATGAAAGCATAACATATATGGAAAATTAGAAAGAAAATTG